>JAQBSW010001030.1:0-153937 GCA_029291075.1 Eudiplozoon nipponicum | reverse complement strand
TATATATGCGTATGATTGTTTTTGTATTCGTATGTGCGTTATTTTACTCTTACACCGCTAAAAATATCAGAATTATAATGAAGCTCAATCTTCTACGTAGTTATCATTCATGTGTATTACTCGTTACAGTTTCACCAAGCTAAATTTAATTCCTGATTACATACTTTTTCGCTTTTTGTAAACTGCGGTTAGTTTGATATGACCAATTAAAATAGTATATGGTTATTGTCAAATTTGGAGGTTTTCTAAATATTTCCATCTCAAATTCATTTTAATGGAGGTCCAGAATCGGCTTGATTTAGCTTAATTCTAGTTTATATTTTGGAATGGTTAAATTTTGTTGTTTAATTCGTCACGTTTAAGGTTAATCTATTGATAACTAGGAACCCCGCTAAACTTCTGTTCTTATCTTTATTCGATTTCCGTTCTTATCCTCATTTTGCGCATATCGATTTTATAAGGCTTCTTAAGCTTCCATGCAAAGTAGTCTATTGTATCAACACAACAATATTACAGATTCCCAACTTAAATGGAAAAAATACAAGGTAAACATGTAAGTAACATTCGATTGCATGGATGTTGACAGCAATCATCTATTTAATCCCTTCGCAAAATATCGCAAAAGTACTTCAATCACACGCACAAAGGTGTTTGGAAATTTTCTGCAAGCTGGTGAAATTAAAGACTTTATTACTATTTATTTAAAACGAGCGAACCTGATTAAAATAATTGTTATCCTAATCGGCGCAATCAATAATTGATTGATTGAATAACATATATAAATGTGACCAGAGCTGCACACACACGTATTTTTCGTGACTTTATAGAAATATTGGCATCGACATTTCCTGCCAATTATAATATATGCAAGACTGCTAGAGCAGAGGCGCATCTTGCTTTGATCCTCTTTAACCAGTTTGCCGTTGTTTGATGATGACAAACAGAACAGGTCTTAACTCGTCAGTACGTGTGGCTGGTTAAATTACATTTGATTTTTTTTTAAACTCAAACCGCAAATTCGATTAATGAAGGTAAACAATTAATTCATTATTAATTTTTGTCTCGGCTGGGTCAATTTATGATACAAAAGCGTAGAGATTTATCAAGTTTAATGTGCACACGAAAAGTAAACATTGCAGACAGGACGGTCTGTATCCAATATAAGACATGTTAACGCAGATATGCACCTCTCAACTATAGTAGTCTCGCTTGCATCGTACTTGACATAAATTACGGCTTCATAATTGCTATGCCGTCACGGCCATTAAATTTTTGCAGCTTTCGCTACACGGATTTATGATATGAAATTTAAAAATTAATGATTGTGCGAATGATGATAAGATTTCTTGATATGAACGCCATTCCCAATATATTTGACAAATAGCATAAAATAGTAAAACTACTGTCAGTCACACGAACTTCTATGATCATCATCAGAGTACGACAACAAACTGACTAGCGACTATCAAAACGCAATGCATATTTTAGATATGGAAAATCAGTTATAAGCATCCCAACACCAGTATTTTCGCATACATTGTATTTGACCGGAAATTGCATCTGCACAATGTCTATACAGTAACGGACATGCAAGTTTTGCAGCTGTTGCCTAAATTGTAAAAGATTTAAAATTAAACAGGTGCTTAGATCTAAGGGATTAACGTAGATTAAGGTTTGGTTAAGTTTAATTCAAAATAGATGTCCATTTTTACGTGCCAGTTTTAATGAAATAACATACTAATTTAAGGCGACGCTACGCAAATATATCACGGTGAGTTTTAACCTTGTGAGTTGTGAAGCTGTGTGTTTACTGGAGATTGGGAGTTCAAATTGTAGACTCGACTTGGTAGATAGCTGGTAAACAGATGATTAACAAACTTGAAACTGGAAAATTAAACAATCCTCGATTGCGCGGGTGGTGGTAACAAATCATTAGATAAAGTTTGCAAGCTTGAGGTAATCTCGAATCACATTGTCGAACAACGTTATCGAATCACGTTGTCGAACAACCTATATACGCCAGTCAGTTTGCCGTTTTATTCTGCCGATGATCATGGAAGATCGAAACGCGTCAGTACATGTGTCTGACGGTAGTTTTTCTGTGTTGTTCGACGACTGGTTAAATACAATGGGATTGGTGTTTATTTCACGCTCACAAACTTGATTTAAAGAATTGAAATCGGAAAAACGAAGACATAAATGCTTATGTGCCAAACTGTTGCATGTATAGACTTAAAACCTACAACTCCAAAGCTTAGGCAATATCCAGCTGGTGAGAGGACTTGTGGTGAGTTCCATTGTTCAACTTTAATGTACATTGCACTGTGACCAACTTCAGACAGATTTACATCGTTCTCTAGCAATTCACAAAGCAAAAACGTTTTTTGTTTATTTAGTGCAAAAGCACTTTTCTTTAAAAACGGTACCCATTCTTTTTACATTTATTTGCACTATGCTGTATATTTTTCACGGAAGCACAACATTCCAAAGGTATTCGCATTTTACAAATAGTTCAAGTTATAGCGGGCACATGGTTTATTTTTTAAAACTATTGTTGGTCAGTATGATTCGAAATCATGTAGACAAGTTCTTTTTTAGACCAACTTCTTATTGTGTGGCAAGTAAAGACATTCAGCTAATAAAAGAAACTTTTATAAAATTTATTTAACTTTAGACGAAAAGTGAATCTATAATTGATCGACCATCAGCAGTTCAATCTGTCATACCAACGGATTCAATAACCGAGAATAGAGCATTGCAAGGCTGGTAAAGTTGACTTTTCTATTCAGAAATACTAATCAGTAAAATAATAATTTGTTTCGTTATTGTAGTCCTGTTCATTATGAAACGATTCAGAGATTAGAATATTTTTTTGTATTTCACATTTTAGTGAACATAAATTTGCCCTCTCGTGGACTTAGGCTGAATACTTCTAAGTCAATAAGTCGTGCGAATGAACAACGATTAATTTAAGTTTTCAAAGTAGCAAAACATAATTATGCTATTCTGTCCGATACTTTGCCCGGTTGTTTTCTTAAACTAAACTCGGGAAATTGGGTTGTTTTCAACCACGACAGTACCAGTAATAGCCTCTGAATAAAGTGCATTGTTTTGTCTATATAACTGGTTACAAATTGAGCAGAAGATCAGTGTCTAATTCATGAACGTTAGAACGATGTAAGTACAAGGGATGGTGTTCTTTGAAACAGGGAAAACGTGTTAGATCAGAATGATATGTCAGTCTGCGTAAATAAAGCTGTAATCTTATGAAAAATAGTTTTCTGCTTACTGGCAGGTCATCAGTAGAACCACACATTTCGCCCCTAACCCTCTGTATAGTTTGTCAAGAAACGAGGGACATTCCGTCGGTACAATCTCCTATACGTAAGCATGGTAAAGCTTTGATTGATAATGGTACTGCTTTAACACTCATACGTATAGGAGATTGCAGCATTAAATAGTAATTAACCTGTCATACGGAATGCCATGTTTTGTGCTTTGATGTTTTTATTTCGCAACCAAAAATATATGAAATAATTATTTGTGGAATAACCTATAAAACTCAACCAGTTATCACAATCAGAGATAATTATTATTTAGTTATTTTGATATTTTTTCCTTCCAAAAAATGTCCCAATAATCGTCATTTAACATTATTAATTCTCCTATTTTTCATTAGTCATGTGTTCTTCTTCGCAAATCACAAATCAAAGACAAATTAAAATTACTTTCTTAATAATTATGATTTATTTTGCACTTAAGGATGATAACGTCAGTACGTGCAGATCTTTTGTCGTAAAACTTTGAAACGCATAAAATGCTAAAAAAACCACACTTCTGGAATATTATTATGTCATTAGTAAGTACTTCCGCCAATAAAGCTCCTAACTTGGGCTGGACTCGAATACACGTCCCGTGGATCGTGAACTTACTAACCAATACGGGTTGGTGAAAATGTTTTGCAATTTTAATTCTACAATAATTTTTGCTATACTAGATAGATTCCAGTCCATTTACAATTTTCAATTATCAAATTTTATATATTTTACTATAAACTATACACTACATCTCGGAATTAATTGTTCATCTACTCAAATCACAGTGGCAAGCCCAAGACTTTTGGTATTTTTTTCAATGAAAATTAAACTATTCAATTGAATATCGAATAACTAAAGACATCCATGTATTGTTTGGGTTCTTTACATATAATCGTTCGTTTACTATTCTACTTTCTGTAATACTGTCACACAAAAGACACACTGTACTGATATATATATATATATATATATATATATATATATATATATATACTGAAAACCAAAACAAACAGCACATTTATTATTCAAGATACAGTTCAGGTTCAGTGCCCGAACAAATTTTTCTACTTGCATATATCGGGTTGATGTTTATTAATTCAAAGTTTTATATTTTTAAATCGCATCTTCTGTTTTCCATTTTCTGTTTGCTTTGTTTTAAAACATATATATATATATATATATATATATATATATATATATATATATATATATATATATGTGTGTGTGCGTGTGTGTGTAGATCCCTGAAAAAGAAAAGAGAATGAATTGGATGTTGTATATTTTATAGTTTTTTATCTTTGCACATCGGCAGTGTACCATGATTTTTGCTAAATCTTCATTCTATATATATACAGAATTAAAGTATAATAATAAGATTTAGTTATTTATATGTTGTTGGCATAAATCATACAGAATAAGATAGAAAATTCACCTTAGCATCTAAACTGTTTTTTGGCATATAAGCCAATTATCGTGCATTGGTTTTATCCTTGGCCGGGGCACCTATGAAAACTACTTAACGAGTGCTCAATATCACAGACAACGGTCCGGTTGCTGAATTGCATTTGCTAAATTATGCCACGTTTATTTAATACCAATTATACTTCTACCGTTAAATCGAAATGTAAATCTGTTATCGGCACAGCCGGCCTAAATGTAACACTGAGACATTTTTCGTTAATCTGTGCGTCTCATTCGTACTTCTTGAATGTCAATGAAGGTATCAGCTAATCTCTTTTATAATAATATGCTCATAGTTGTTACAAATAAATTTAGATTGATATGTTTGGGATAAATTACTAAAATATGTTAAAATAGTTTTATTCTCTCTGCTAACGGGTTTTTTTTAATAAGCATTATCAGTAAATTCTTCATGCATTAATTTGTACTTTCCGCTTATCTGTTGCAATGAGATTGAAAACATTCATGTACAAGCCTTTTCTATAAATAGATATAAAACAAATAAATAGAGTTATTATTTTTTTAATCAATAGTTATATTTACGTTTGTTTATTTGGCGCATAATTAATGCGCTCGTATTTTTGTCATTAATTGACCATCATTTTAAATGGTGCATTTCAATTAATGTTCCGCTTTTAAGTAAGTTTGAGGCTACATTTCGCAATTTCACTTGCCAATCAGTTGAGTGCATCGTAGAGTAGATTTTCGATAAAATCAACCTTAGCTTTGCTATTTTAAAATAATATATTTAAAATCAAATTTTATTTATTCCGCATAATTAATTTTGAACAATTATTTTATCTATAACTTGAACACGAATATACCATTTTAATTTACGTTTAAATAAATTGTTGCAGTTAAACTTACATGTACATATACACATTTAAGATAAGTGAGAGGATTTGAATAAATATAACTTATCTACTAGATTGGTTTCAGTATAAGCCAGAGATGTTATTAGCGAGATTTGAATCCGGGAGCATTTAGTTCACAGCCTTGCAACTCGCACCCTATTCCACACAATCCGTGCAAAAAAAGAGGAGTTTGGTGACTCTGAATGAAATACTGCGCGCTAATTTCATCTAATAGTGAAAATGCTCAATTTATATATATATATATATACATTTGCAGACGTATGTAATGACCTACATGTGATGAAAAATCGCTTGCACTCGAACGCACAGAAAAATGCCTACATTTAAAAAAATTATTTTTGTTTATTTATGTTGAAAATATTGAGAAACCCATGGTTAATTTCAATGCATTCCATTTGTTTTTTCAGAGCCAAGCGCCATTAACATTAATCCTTCTAGAAAAAATTAAATAATTTCTTCAATATATGATATTTAATTTGAAAGAATATTTATTTTGTTTTTGTAATGTAGTAGAGCATTGATTGGGCCTTTAACAAATTCTACAATATACCTTTAGTGATTTGTTATTTTAATACTTAACAAATAATTTATAAGCATATTTAAACATGCTTCTTTTCTTTAATGTAAATCAACGAAGAATTCTTCTATTTTTTATTATTCTTACTAAAATTAAAATCTGTATTAATTTGGCACGTTTCGTAATAGGATCTTTTTCTTTTTATATTTTTCTACACATATGACTGGATGTCAAATGCTTTTTTATAAATTGCAGTTTGCCTTAATTTGTGAAATAGTATTTTATTACTATCGTGTCTTGTAGATGATTCGATATCTATTGATGTACTCGCGTTTTTTGCCAAATTCTTTATGTACTTTAGCAATAAGTTAGAAATTGGCTTAACTATTACGGTTACTGAAATTCCTATTTTATTTGTTTTGAAATATTGGAGCGAGAAGGAAAAAAAGTTAAAGTTTACTCTGTAAATCGCTTATCTGTATTAATAATAAATCCAAAACATTTAACATCTGTTTTGGCCAGACAGAAAATACCTGAAAAAATATAAAACATCAAATAACTTAAAATTCAATTTTGAACATGTCTAAGCTGTTTAACTATGCGGGTGTTTTTTTGTGATCAAGCAGTCAATTCACAACTTTTCTATCAGATTTAAAATTCTTAATTTTCATAAAAAGTTTACTTCGAACTTTGTACATGACAAAAATGAACTAATTACATAAACTATTTTAAAGAAATTGGAATAATTATTTAAATACCTATTTAAGTAAGTAAATGTAGAAGAGATGCAGAAATATTTGCTCACATTATTGAACTAGTTTCACAGATATGCTTGCTATATATAATATCCTACTCTAGTATTTGTTTTTTTTGGTGTTTACTAAATCAGTATGAGATTTCCGTGATTATCCACTATGTGTTGTGAATAACAATGGTTTGCTACCAATTCCTGGATTCAGCTAAAAATTTATGCGTCAATTCATTAGTCCATAGCTTATCACACTTTCAAGTTTATGGATTCCGATAGTAATGGCCAAAATATCTGCTGAAATGAGGAACTGGGAACCATTCTGTGTTTTAATGACGACAAAAATCCTGTAATTGTGCAATACCTCATATCACAAAAATTATTTTGTCTAAGCATTCGTTGAGGATTCGTGTTGTTGCTCTTGCAATTCGTTGCCAACTCAATTGTTTAAATGGCGCATAATTTAGTGGTCAACGACTTTCATTGGCCGGTACTTTTTTACTAAATCTGTTAAGACGACTTGTCTTTGCAATGTCTTCTTTCTTGGCATGCCAATTTGCCTCTTTCATGCGGTTCCACCCGGATTTTCCGCTCTCGCTCAAAAATAATAAAAGGAACGTCTTAGTTGAGGAACAGAGCTACATTTAAGCATTTAGAGTGGTTATCACAAATTCACTATGATTTAAACAGATTTGTATTGACATTCTCAGACCCTAAATATTCGAAAGATAGCAAACGAGGGATTCGTATTGGTCTCTTTTCTTCACAAACGCGCACATAATGCTACATTCATGAATGATATATTTGTTACTATAGCAGTTTCGAATATTTTATCTATTAACCATTTTTTAAAGTATAAAAGACAATGTAATCACATTGTCATTATCCATATTACTCAGTGTTTTGTCTAGCTGCATTGCTTCAGCTTTGGCCTTCTTTGAGGTGGAGGCTGAGATAAAACTGAGTGCCGTTAGACGTAGTTCATTGTCTGTGCCTTCACTTGAAATTCGTAAGAAATCACTTTGAAAGGAATGCTTTCTTTATATATCTTTTATGCTTCGAATTGAGTAATATTGTGCATCGCAGAATCACTTGTTTTGGTTAGTAAATTTCTTACAATAATGCTCTAGATTCGTAGGTAGGTGATATTTAAGTCATATGGGTTCCACGTGAAAGAATTTTAATCTTAACCAGTATGAGTGGTCTGATTGTCCGCTATGTCCACTTTATCTTCTATCTTGGCATTTCAATATCCCTTCCTCCATTTTGGAGTCACCTTCTTTTGCCGCTATCTCTATACAACAGCCGTCCATAATAACAGTAAAGTCAGAGTTGAATAAGAAAAATTAATTTAAGGAATCAATGTTGTTAACGAAAATTGTGCATTGTTTAAATAATCTTTCACTTACATTCTTCGAAGCATAAATTATATTTTCTAACTAAAGCTGACTTCCTAATGATCGGTTTTACAAAATTTAAATTATCTTCATAAAAATGCTTAAAATGATAGTTTTAGAATTTATTCAATTTAGTCGATGATTTAGTTGAAATTATAAGTTACTGATTTCTTTTTAATTTGGAAATAAAGTATAATCAGTGTTTTATTTACTTTTCATTAATAATATAATACTATGCATTGTCTAACTGCACTGGCTCATCTTCTACGAATATCGCTTCTTTAAAAGGCAACACGTTTACTAGACAATATTTTTTATCATTTTTCATAAGCGTGTCGCATTTAGCCAAAATAGTTAAACGGCGTGTTAAAAAATACGATTAAAATTTTAGCATGTAATTTAAACGTTCATATATATGAACATTACAAAATAGTTTCCACGCAACTCCATCTTTCGATCTACACCATTCCTTGTGATCTAATAATCAAGGTATCACTTAAATAAAGGCGCACAAACTATATACCTATAGTACAAAATTAAAAAAGAAAAACGATATTAATAATTTTTACGACTTTTAGCGTGGGCGATCAAATATAGCACAATCTACATTAACTCAGTTGTTCACAGTGTAGTTTCAAAGAGATTCAAACCAATAAGCACACGTAAAAATTTACACATAAAAAAAAGTAAAATAGGCAGATAAATAACCGTAGGCATTCCAAATCAAGCCAATAAAAGTATTATATGATAATAATTAACTAATCACTCAATCAGCTAGGCATCTGAAAAAATATATAATGGCTTGGGCCTGCAGCACACTATTTCTAGTTGAATAACTACACCTTCCTCGTCATCAGCAGAAAAGGCTGATAATTCGTAATGGCAGCTAGATATAATCAGCGTCTAGTCCCAATCGACCATCCTGATTGGCCAATTTTCTGACGGTCTTTCAGTAGATCATCATTTACCAATATCCTTTTAAATATTGCGGAGGGCCAGCGTCAAATATTGACTCTCCGCGATTTGCGTTCCCGGATTGTCGCTTTGCACTATCAGTTTCGCAAAGATCTGATTTATCCCAATTTCTTAGTACGAATCTGTTTTTTCTTCGATCAGACAGGGTGCGTATTCGTCCCTTTCTTCCGAAGGCTTCTACGTCGTCTGGAATGGTCGTAAATATATATAAAATTACACTGTTGCTTATATTTATTTATACAGATGCATAATTGTATATCAGATCTACATGTACATATGTACTTTTGATAAATTTATATAAGGTGTGTTAAAGATATTATATATATATATATATATATATATATATATATATATATATTTAAATCTAATGAGTTATTTTTGATATATGGACATAAATTTACATACAATTGTTTCTATGAGTTGGTTAACTTAGCAACGTGCAAATTATTAGTTTTGGTTAGACCTCCAATTTGTCCTTATTATTACTTTTCTTTCTCTTTTTATTTAGTCTGAACATAAGCGTCGCTCTGGTCTTCACCCTCTTTCTATCGAGGCAACTCGCAGTCTTTGGTTTATCCATCGGTTCATATCTGAACTAATTTTTATTACGTGCGCAATACCTCATACGCAATTGTATATATAATAGCTCTTCACTTAAAAACAGTATCTGACCATCAAGTTTGTTAGTTTTTTCAGTTTTGAATTTTAACTTTAATTACCGTGACATCGCAACATTACAGTTATAACATTCTGCACACTTTTTGTGATTATGTATACCGGGAATTTGATATAGCTGCAATTATACTGATGTAAAAGATGGTTTGCCATTTGCAGTATATATATATATATATATATATATATATATATATAGTTGTTGATCGAGTGTTTTCAAGAGCTCCATGCATATGCATATATAGATTTCAGTTTCTGAGACAAATTCTTTGTTTAAAACCATTGGTGAGTCAAAAATTACTAAAATTTAAATAGAACTGTTTTGGAACGAGGTTACTACATTTGCTTAAATCGGCTATTGTGAGAATCTTAGCGTGAAAGTGTGACTAAAGGCCTGAGAGTGGTTTGGGAAAGACCAAACTGAAAAATTGCCAGTCAACGAAGATTAGATCGCACCTTATTTCCAGTCGTTAATATGAACGATGTTGAAGCCTTTGGAAGAAGAGACGAATACGCACCCAGCCTTACCTAAGATGAAGCGGATGCGTGCTTGGAAATAGGTATCAATCGGATATTTGCAAAACTGAAATTGCAAATCGTGGACATTTAACATCTTTTACCACGTTTCCCAGCATGTAGCACCATTGTCATATATGCTATTAATCTTTTGAAAACGACGATTTTGTCATATCAACTCTTATCGTATGATTATTAGCCTAACCGGCGAATATACAACACCAATAATAAGAACTAGAATTTTATAGTGTATTTTCTAGCAAAGTGTCATCAAATCACACGCCGGTGAACGGATCATTAGCTTTCCCTATTGTTTTACCTCTTTTAAACTAAGTCATTAAATTAACCTGAATCAAAAGGAGTTTATTAGCTCTCCGTACAAAACACCAAAACGAACCATCAGAGTTGTGCTGCTTCACTGTCCAAAAAAATTGTATCAAATCAACGTAAAACAGGAAGAGTCATCAATTTGCTTGTATAAACAAATCTCACGGGCAACCAAATGATTAGCTTCCATACATCAAATCGGCAACTATGTGTTTACGCAACACAGCCTTCCCCAACGTAAAACAGAACAATAACGAAAACGAAAATTTTGCAAGCTGTCAAAACTACGTCATACACGGTATTACCTGGCATTCTGGCTGAGCACCTATATTACAGATCAGCTCATGTTAAACCAACAAAAATTGCTCCCTTATCGTATAGCCGACATTCCATCGTAATCTGACTTCTCTAATGTTAACCCAATCGCCTCTAACGTAGGTATAATTAACGCAATACGGCTAGAACGACTGTTCCATTCCAAAAAAGCACTACAACAAATAACGACTTTAACGACAGTATTTAGAGACTATAAATAACAAAATATTGTTGGTATATATATATATATATATATATATATATATATATATATATATATATATATATATATATATCACAACCTACTACAACTATTCAGAAAATAATTTAATCAAAGATATATTAAAAACAATTAAAATTGTAGCATGTAAGCCTAACGTTCACATTGAAGAACATTACAAAGTGACTACTACGAACACACTCTTTCGCTATACGCCAAGTTAGGTGACCTAATAATCGAAGAATCAATTAAATAGAAGTACATACATTCCACATCTAATGTAAAAAGGTCACAAAAGAAAGCCTTATTAATAATGTATACCATTTATAAAGTGGGCGGTCAAATAATACACAATCTACATTAACTAACTAGCTTACAACTGAGATATTGCTAGGTAATTCCATTCAATAAGTACATAAAAATATGCACATGGAGCAAAAGGCTAAATTAGCAAACCGTGGATACTCCAAGTACATCCGATAAAAATGTACATGATATTATTTAACAAGTCACACATTAAGCTAGGTATCGTAGCTATTATACTCTTATTTTGTCAGGCAGTCCATTGCTTCTAGCTGCTCTAGGTATGCTTAATATTTTGGCGCACGAAAAGGTTTTCGGATATGTATAGTTTGTATAAACTTACTGAACAACTCTAACATGTACAATTAACATGTACATTATCGTAGCTAAATTAAATTAAAGCGTCTGCGAAATCTGTGAAAGTATATATTGGATTAATTCAAAAACTGCGCTACCGCAAAAACACGTTTTTACTTCCATTTACCATATAGTCTATTGTAGATCACAGGTAACGATTTTGCAGATGAGGCGTCAAATAAAGGGTGTGATATATACATTGAAGCTAAACGTATCATCAGAGGTGAATTGTTCTGCACGTATAAAACTATAAATTGAGGAAATGCAAAACCCGAACAATTAATTTTAGATGCGTCCTTCAGGTCAGGCTTGTAGAGTTTAGATTTTTTTAAAGTCCTACTCTCATTTTAATCAGCGGCAATGCATAGCAAATCTGATAAAAATTGCACATACCGTTGTGTTTCAGTATTACATTATCGCATCACGATACAAATCTTAATAGCATGGAATAAACCGCGGAGTATTTTTAAGATCTAACTGGCTCCTAAGCCAAACAGTTCAAATTGAAGCCTATCTGACTGGAATACGACCCACACTATTTATATGCATTCCAATTACGAGCAATTGTGGCTTTGTAGCAAATTAAAGAAATCTACTTAGCTTGGTAAGGATTTCTTCACAAATGTTGCTGAAATTATGTAAGGTCTATGAACGCTAAATAAACACATCAAACAGCTAAGTAGAATTAGCGATTATTTTACATAGTGCCGCAATTTTTATTCTTTTTCTTCGCTATCATGCACGACAGCAAGCTGACGTAAAGATAACGAAATTCAATGTGATATCACTTTGTGCGGTTTCAACCGATTTTCCATGACGAGCAATGAGAAGAAATAATTTGATATACGTTAAAATAATGGTAGATTTGTTATTTTAATCAACTGGTTAAACTAAATTTGTTGTTGTTATTTATGTAAAGCCCACAATACTCTCTTTATTATCCACGTATTTATTCACTTTTTTATTTGATAAGTTATTTAAATGTCGTGAAAATGCATACCTAGTTATGTTCGTGAGGTCAGAAATTGAAGGGCATAAATTCTACTCAAGTAAAATTTGTGGGAAAATCTATTGGTCAAGATCGGCGTTTCTTATTCACAATTCATTAAGCAAATATTGTTATTTAATGCTCAATGGTAAATTTGCCTTCGAAATCGAACATCGAAGGACGAAAGATGTCTGCAATTGTGGTAGTTGAATTAAACTTATGATCGTATATATTTCTTCGAAAAACTTTATTTAAATAACTCATCAATGCTTAATGTAAGTCACGTTGGTTTCATAAGACATGCGGTCTCCTTTGTCTTGTCAAACCACAGACTAAAATAAATATGCATAGGTGAGTCCAGTTTCCTTGCGGCTAGCAATTCTAAAGTTAGAAGCTTCGCAATAATTTTTGAATTATTTGAGAAATGCAACGGTGCATAATAGGTGTACTGCCGAAATCATATTGCAGTTGAATTGATTGCAACAGCCTTCTCGGTTGGTAATTTAATACATAGAACAAATGCTTTATTTTTAGATTAAATTCTGGATCCAAGCTAAACAGAGTGTGTCATCGCTGCAATATAAGAATATCCGCCACTCCAAAAATTTAGTAGCCTGATATAATTCAGCAGTTTACAATATAAAGTAAATAGCCAGAAGTTAGTTCGGAAAAAATAAACTAAAGTTGTCCAAAAATAAATTAGCAGACCTCTGTTCGTGCTGAGCTGAATTTATCGTATGCCAAAATTTTGAAATAGTTCATCGAAAATATGCTCTTGTAATCACTGAAAAATTTTAATTTTTTCCATTTGTAAAAGGCTGGTATAACCCATTTTCGTAGAATTAAATTTTCCACAAAACTGAAATTTCACGGTAGAATTACAAAGTTTAAGCTTAATTTCGACTCCTAAATAATACACATTCGAGTTACGACGCACTTAGTTTATATGTAAAATATTTAAACATTTAAAAAAAATAGCCTGATTTATTTATGACTGAATGATTCGCTATACGCAGAAAATGAAGTAATCACCATATTTTGAACTTCTTAAGATAAAACAAATGATTGATGAATTTTTTGATGAAATGCTGCCTAAAAAGAGATCTACGCAAGATTTAAAGGGGCATACATCGAAATCAGAATTATTTTATTTAATGTCAGTTTTAAAATAAATAAGATAACTAATTATTACTAGTCGCTGTTTCCACATGATAATGTCTGAATAAGATTTAGTTCTTCACTGTCAAGTATTCTAGTGTGTAGTTTCTCCTTTAATAGAGTTTGACTAACTAGTGTGTATTGAATATATGTACATGTACGCACATAATGGGTTAGTTGGTTATATCAAAATCGCAATAAATGTTCGTTTCAATACCACTTCTCCATATTGTGTGATATCTGTTCTATAATGACAGATTTTGGATGGATAGTTGGAACTTCAGTTGTAAACGAATGCCATATGAGGCTTCCCAAAGTAAAGGCTAACTGAAAAACATTTGTTAGTACATAACTGAAAATTGTGTGTAATGTACGACAGAGAGACTTAGTGGTTAGAGCAACAGATGCCGAAGCAGACGTGCCCAGGTTCGAGCCCTGTCCGTAGCAAATTCTGGACAGTAAGTGATGAGTTCTTAATAGGGACGAAACCGTTCTACTGGATGAAATGCCTATTCCACACTATAAATTCATAGTTTATGCTGACAAATGTGTGTACATAATGAGTCAGGTGTTCATATCAAGATCGCAACCTTGATTATAAGTTAGTTTTATCACCATCCGCGCAACCAATGCCTGTTTAATTATATTAATTATAGTTAATTTAATAATTCATAGTTATATACACACACGTACAAATGCACATACGTGATGTGCATCTATCAAATTTACGGTCAAAAGCTGAAAACAAACAAGCCAGTCCAAAGTACAACTCGCGTGGTTTGAGTGAAATCTCACACATGCATGGTTTGTCTGTTTCCAAAATTTTTGTATCACTTGTCTAGCCATGTTGTTATTAGGAGTGTGTTTCATTTACTGAATTCCCCACGTTATAATGTGAGAGAAATGTCAATTATGTCATTCCACATGTTGTGCATAAATTAGATAGTGTAACGACTGCAAAAAGTGGACTAATATTCATGCATTCGAGTTTTCATTAATTGGATATACAAAGTAGTTAAGGAAATACTCATACGCAGATATTTGGGAAAAATAAATGATATACCTAAAGGCGATATCACACTTGCTTTGATAGCCTGTTTTTAAGACATTTGGTGCACTGTGGACTGACGAGGAATATCGGTAATGGTGTCCGTAGTATCACCTATGAACGAAACAATTGTAATTTATCCTGTGTTGCTCTCAACACAGATAAGATATTTCAGTTTATTAGACAGAGTAGATGTAATCTGGATGAATTATATTCATAACCATGCAGCACGTGGCTTACTGAACTAATACCACGCATTGCATGCACGTTTTTCAATTTTAGAGCGACTTGTTTTGTTTTCATAATGATTAATCCGATTTGGTAAATAAATGGCACGTTATGTTCAGATGATGACTACATCATAAGTTGCCTTCAATAAAAGTAATTTATTGTAGTTTTTTGGGTGTCTGTGTGGTTAGAATTATGGTACGCATATGGATGCCTTGGAAGTAAATTTCTGGCCACTTGACATTCAAGCTAGTTTCGAGAGATATGAAAATTTGATTCATTGTAGCTCCTGTTGAGTACACGCAGTACCTTTTATCTAGCACATCCATCTCTAGGCTACGCTTTTAAATTATAGCATCGTCATATGTTTCAATTCTCTTTCAGCGTATAACTTTGCTAGAAGAACTGCCCATACAATTACACATTAATTGACTGCGCGGGTGGTGGTAAAAATAATCTAAATCAAGTTCGAACGCCTGAAATAAACACCAATCCCATTGTATTTAACCATTCGTTGAACAATATAGCAGAACCACCGCCAGTCGCACGTACTGACTAGTTTCAATTTGCCGCCGTACTCTGATGATGATCATGGAAGGTCGAAACGGGTTAGAACGTGCGACTGGCGGTAGTTTTGCTATTGTTCTAAACGACGGGTTAGATACAATGGGAGTGGTGTTTACTTTAAGCTCGCAAAAACTTGATTTAGAGCATATTAATTGCCTGCCAGAAGAGAATATTCTGAATGAATGTTTTCAATTTTGTGATTCATATTCACCCTGTGATGGGAGGCTTACTGATGCTTTCTCGTCCAGAAGGATTTCTGTATTATTCCAGTTTTTATATGTTCGTACTACATCTTTGCTAGTAGCTGAAGTTCAGTAATACTTTGTATTTCTAAAAGCCTATTCAATTATTTTTTTATTTTGTCATCTTCCTCGTCAGCCATTGCATCGAATTCATCAATTTTATGTTAGATTTTATCTTAGTTTTTATCATACGCTGTCGGATTTAAGGATGTTAATATAGAGCCAACACATTGAATGCGTATTTCACAAAGTCCTGAACTTGTCAAAATGCCGCATATTTGCTACTACCTTTCTCTACTCACTATAATTAATAAACATAAATTAATGCTGCCTATTGGTTCATCTAGGGTAATTTGCGTGTTTATTAATTTGCAAGTTTTATTCTATTTTTCATGGTTAGAGAGGTAGTGTCTATCAATCAGTATGCTGCATTGAAAAATATATCCTTCAAATTTATTTTACTAAAGAAGCCTTTATTCTACATTGAATACTGTTTGTGACGGAAAACTAATATATGTGCAAGTATGTATAAAGTGTTGCGAACCTAGCGACAAATTAGTTCAGTTGGGACCAGAAGGATAAAACATAGACAGCATGAACGTAAAGTATAATCCCATGCACATTCGTTTCGTGAATACTGGCGACTCATCAGTAGAAGCCGGTATTACCGCCTTTAACCACTATATATTTGGGTGCGGAATGTGGGATAATAGGACGCTACAATCTCCTAGATGAACGTGTAAACCTGCGGTAGTGAAGCTAACATCATATAAAGTCCTGAAAATGTGACTTCAACGCTAACTCAAACTATATAATATATATACCGAGTCTGTAAAGGATGCTAACACTATGGCCATTGTGTCAGTAACCGATATCAAAATTACATTACCGATAAGGTACATGGTACTAACACTATGGTTTTCGAGTCGATACATGGTACCAACATGATGGATATCAGTGTATGCTATAGTTCAGCGAAATTGAGAAATACAACATTTTCTGATCACCTGTAATTTCAGTAAATCCACACACTCCGGCCTTGATCGATATCATTTATCACATTTCGCGGTAAGCATGACATCATTCAATTCAATATATAACAGTTAAATACTGATTGTTGCGGAGAACTAATATATATACAAGTATGTATTAGGTGTTGCGAACCTAGTAACAAATTATTTCAGTTGTGACCAGAAGGATAAACCAAAGACAGCATGAACGGAAAGTATAATATTGGGCATATTCGTTTCGCGCTTACTGGGGACTCATCAGTAGGTACTGGTATTACGCCATTTACCCACTATATATTTAGTTGAGGAATGTGGAAAAATAGGACGGTACAGGCAATTCTACTGTGAAGTCTGTCAGTATCAGCAAGAACGTTTTACGTTGTTATTCATTCACATGATTGTTTCTGCAAGTAACTTTTTAAATCACTCGAACGTCATTCCCGCTTTAGCAGTGCTGCTAGGAATGACACTCACTGGCCTGGTTAATTAAAGCTCTCTCTCTCTCTCTCTCTCTATATATATATATATATATATATATATATATATAATACTAGTATAAACTAAATATTGCATCAAATGGTTAAGGTAAATCATACAGAAATCCGATTTCGTCCTTATTCTGATATCATCAGGTAATGCCCGTTTACTGGTCTTCCAACAAAGCACATTTCTTTTCGAGTTGGCGACTCTATTCCCAGCTCTACTTCTGCTGCACAATACTCGCAATTTTCAGCTATATACTGACAGGTTTTTTAGCTGGTCTATCCTTAAGATGGAGCATATGAGGAATCTCATTTAACATATATTTCCAACTGGCAATTTACAGTCTGTCCATAAACAGATACCATGCCATCTCTGCACGTTATATTAATTTTAAGATTTATGGCAGGAGTCTGAATATAAATTTATATTGGGAACTTATCACGTACTGGCCAGAATTTGACGCGAACAGAGCTCGAATATGGGCACGTCTGCTTCGGAGTCACTTGCTCTAACCATTCAGCCACACTTCCGCACACTACACACAATTTTCAGTTAAATATACTAAATAATGTAACTTGGTTAGTCTTTTTAACTTTTAGATGGAGCTCATATGGCATCCATTTAAACACAAACTTCAAAATTATCATCTCCAATTTGTCCTTTCTAAACAGACACCACAATACTTTAAATCAAGTTTGCGAGCTTGAAGTAAACACCAATCCCATTGTATTTCATCCAGTCGTCAAACAACATAAAAAAACTACCGCCAGCCGCAACGTACTGACGCGTTTCGACTTCCCATGTTGATCATCAGAGTACGACGGCAAACTGACTATCGAAGATCAAACCGCATTGAATATATATGGAAATCAAATTTAGATATGCGGCTCTCACCTCTAGCAGTCTCGCATACATTGAACTTGACTGGAAATGTCGGCTGCACAATTTCTATGCAGTCACGAACATTAACTGTTTGCAACTTTCGCCACATATATATATATATATATATATATATATAGGCAATACAATTTAACAATAATTGATTGCGCGAGTGGTGGTAACAATTCTTCAGATCAAGTTTGCGAGCTTGAAGTAAATACCAATGCTATTGCATTTAACCAGACGTCGGCAACCACAATGCTAGTAGCATGTACCTTTTCGGTATTACGTTTTTGGTATCAGTTACTAAAACAATAGCCGTAGTGTTAGTATCCTTTACAGACTCAGTATATATATTATATAGAGTGATTTAGCGTTGAAGTCGCATTGTCGAGACTATACGATGTTAGCTACTCTACTGCAGGTTTACGTATTCATCAAGGAGATTGTAGCGTCCTGTTATCCCACATTCCTCACCCAAATATATAGTGGTTAAAGAGCGTAATGCCGGCTCCTACTGATGAGTCACCAGTAAGCACGAAACGAATGTGCATGAGATTATACTTTCCGTTCATGTTGTTTTTGGTTTATCCTTCTGGTTACAACTGAACTAATTTTTTACTAGGTTTGCATCACGTACTGGCCTGAATTTACCGCATATAGGGCTCGAACCTAGGCACGTCTGCTTCTAAATCTTTTGCTCTAAACGCTGAGTCAGATATGACAAGTAGATTAAACCTAAGTCCACAGAAATTATAAGTATAATCTCATGTAAACATTCGTTTCGTGCTTACTGACGAATCATCAGTAGGGCACTAACATTATGTCTGTTTCGTCTGTACCTGATACCAATACTATGCTTGCCGAATAGATACATGGTACTAACAAAATGGTTGCCGTGTCTGTACATGGTACCAACACAATGGATTTCAAATTATTCTAAAGCTAACAAAAATTGAAAATTACAACTACTTCTGAGCAACTGTTACTCCAGCAAATCCGAACACTCTGATATTGATCGATATCAGTTATCACATTTCGCGGTAATCATGAAATCATTTAATTAAAAATATAACTGCTATATGCTGTTTGTTGCAGAGACCTGATATATGTGCAATTATGTTTTAGGTGGTGCTTACCTAGTAACAAATTATTTCAAATATGACCAGAGGGTTAAAACAAAGTCAGCAATTATTCTACTGATTGACCAATCGCATAAAGATTTGACAAAATAAAAGTACGCCTCTAGAAAAAGTTACTTGTTTTGCAATGGTTTTCAAGACCTGAAAATAATTAGCATTACCAGCTTCAATATTGAAGTTTTAATTTAGAAATATTTTTGAAAGCTGGCGAGAGCATCACAAGCAGCATTAAAAACTATCTTAAGTACACTCAAACTTTTGTCAAGAACTTTCAATTTTAATGACGCATAAATCTCCAAATTTTGATAATGGTACAACTATAAGTCCATCACAATTGCATTTAACATCATCAATGTAAAAACCTTTTATGGAGAAAAGAAATTGCAAGTTATGTCTAGCCTAACATCTCCATAAATGTAAACTACATGTTAATCCATCAACTACATGAAAATATAATTTTTAAAAACTAAGTTGAGCAAACAATATGAATTTGAAAAATCAAGGTTGCGATCTTGCCATAAGCACAAGTCCCATGATATAGACTTATTTAGCATTAGCATCTAAGCATTGTTTGCTGTAGGAGGCAATTTATCGAGTAAACCGGTTTTGTCCTTAGTAGAAACTATTGAAATACTTGCTTTGGAATCTGTGACTCTGACCATTGAGCCACTGTGCCATATGATATACACCATTTTCAGCTACATACTGATTATTGTTCATTGGTAAGCCTTTTTTCCAAGTGGAGGTATTATGGCATATATTTTAACCTAGAATTGAAGTTTAACATCAACAGTCTATCATTATAGTACAGACCCCATGCAACTTGGTGAGCGATATTGATTTGAACATTTATAAAATAAAATTATCAGTGGTGCGCGGGCGGTGATAACAATTATTCAATTAAAATTTGAGATCATCTTATAAATACCAATCACACGATATATATATATATATATATATATATATATATATATTTCAGTATGAACTAAGATTTGTATAATGTATGGAAGACAATTTATCCATTCAAACAGTGTTATCTTTGTTAGGACACGGTAAAAACCTAGGCATGTCTGCTTCGAAGTCTGTGACTCTAAAGACTGAGCCAATCTGCCGCACAGCGAGGAAAATATTTGGCATGCAAGTGTATTTCTATTTAGTGGCATCAGTTGTACAATGTCACAAGATAAGACCTTCTATTTCAATGTATAAAAAGCACCTAATGCTTCAGAATATAGATACACAGGCAATATGTGCCGATTTTACATTATAACACATTTCCATTTGATGTAAAACCATTTCAAACTTATCGTCATCTAATTGGTTAATTCTGTCATAATTAAAGTTTTTAATGTGGCATTTAAAAGCTATTAACTCATACCGTTGACGATCTTTGGCTTTATACCTCAACTGAATATAATTTGAACATAATCAGCGGGAAAAGAAACAATAAATTCGTAGTTTTTAAATTTTGTAATTTACAAAATTAGTTAGATTTGCCTCTAAAATTTACTGGTAACAAATTATAAAAATAATTATTTTGTTTAACATTAATTTCAATGACGTCCAAGTGTCTCCTTTTTGAGTTAGTTTGATCAACCGAGAAATAGCTAGACGAATTAAAAGACGGAAGCAGCGATGACTCAGAGAATTTTATGACACAACAGGCGACCAAAATGGAACCCTTTACCTGATTTTCGGATTGCGTACCGAAATATTTGAATCCACTGTCATCATGATTTTTGCAGATATTTCGGGCTCCAATTACGGAGCCCTTTTTCAATGCCAAACACATCACACACTTAGTTGACAATCAATATGTCAAGTGGAAATATTAATTTAAACCGCCTCATTTATACTTGATTTTAGATCTCTTGAGCATAACATTTTTTTTATAAAAATGTTAGGAAAGTGTATGTTAAATTGGTTTGTGTATGTGTCTACATGTATACACTCATCGCAATGAGATTACAGTGATATAATGACAATTAATGACAACTCACTAGATAAGCGTACGTCATGCCTGTGTGTATGTGTTCTCGTTTAACACAAGAAAATGCGGTCAAATCCACAACAAGAAGGACAGCACTGAGAACAAAAACGGATCGTTTAAAATGTATTTAAATAAAAAATACGACCAGACAGTGGTTAAACTCTTTAACCAATACAAAAGGAGGAAAATACAAATTGTAAGGCAAGTGGGACATATCTCATTCTTAAAATTATGTTTAAAATTTAATACTATACCTAAATGCTTTAGATTTAGACCACCATTTTATCTAGATAGGGTAGGAAATATTCTGAAACAGGAACTTTCTATACATTTAATGAAATCATCGATAAAAAATCAAGAAAAAAGAAAATATGAACTAATTAGAGAAAAAACTAAAATAAGGTCAAGGTTGCTCTTGATATTACATTCAATGGACCTTAAATGTATAGAGGAATTCACTGATAAGGCTAGGAATAAAGAAATTCAAAAGGTTAAAAAGAGACATGATAAGAAACTAGTAAACCTGGGAGTCCATAGGCCTGGAAGAAATATTCCAAACGATTCTTTTGTGTCGAAACGGGTAATAAACTTATCATCTATGGATCTCAAAGATAATGAAATGAGAATACTTAACCTGGGACTGAACACGGCTGTTTAAAATAAATGTAAAATTAAAACGAATGGGTCAGACATTAGAGAAAGATATTTACAGGAAGGATACTTATTCTGGTATCCTCCTGAATTATTGCTCTAATCACCCGTTTGGGATGAAAATAGGCATTCTAAAATCTATGATAATAAGAAGTCTTAAAATAGTGGATTTAAAATATAGGGACAAAGAACTGATGAAATTAAAAGAAATATTCAGGATAAATGGTTATCCGGAAAAATTAACTGAGAAGATCATAAAGGAGACATTATTGCGATTTAATAGAAGAATAACCCAGGAGAAACGGGCAAAAGATTTAGATAATCAGAATGAAGATAAGCACAGAACTCTGGTTCTACCAGACTCCAAATTAAGTAGAAAGATTAGGATATTAGCAACGAAATACAACATACGAACAGTGTTAAGACAATCAATTACAATAGGCAATAAGTTACCGAATCAGAAAGAAAAAATAGAACCGCTCAACACATCAGGGGTTTATGAGATACCTTGTAAAGATTGCAATCTTAGGTATATAGGTGAAACCATGCGTCCAATAAAGGTACGTAGAGGTGAACATAAGACTGCATGCAAATACAGACATGTTCATAGATCAGATCTAGCCAGGCACTCAATGGAGACAGGTCATCAGATAAACTGGGATGGCTGTAAACGGATTGCACTATGTAACCGAAATAGATTAACCAGGTTGATTAGAGAATCAATTGAAATAAAATCAGGAATGAACGTAATGAATATGACATGTGTAGAAAAATCATTAGGCCCAATATTTAATGAAGCCTTCTCGAATGGAAAGAAACGTAGATTGGAGGAATCAGATCTAACAATAAATCCCAATAAGAGACCGCGACTATGCATCTGAGATAAAATAAGGGGAAAAATTAGATGAAGTTAGAAAGAGGTAATTTGGTTACAGATTATATATATATATATATATATATATATATATATATATATATATATATGATGAACATTTCGATTTATATAAGATGTGAGAGAAACTCACGTTGTTGCTTATATGTTTATCTAAATATACTTAACAGATATATGTATCTATATTTATATACATATTACGCAGATATATATATATATACATACATACATATATATATATATATACATATATATATGAATGATTCTAAATATTCATATAAGATGTGGGGGAACTCACATGGTTGCTTAAATGCTTATTTAGATATTCAAAATATATATGTAGAAGAATATTTAGATTTAATATATAAGGTGAGAAGGTCTCACATGGTTGCTTATGTGGATTGATATAGACATTATGTATATTTATATATACATATATATATATGAGGTATAGACGTGTAGATATATATATATAGATATATACATATATATATATATGTATATTTGATGTAAATATACTATACACTTAGGGCGAATTGTAGGTTCAACGAACCCATTTAATTGCATACAGATATATATATATATATATATATATATATATATATATATATATAAGTAAATTAATGGGTCAGGTGTTTATATCAAGACCGCAACCTTGATTATAATAATTGTTATCACCACCCTTGCAACCAATGTTCGTTTAATTATATAAATGTTCATTTCAATACCACTTCCCATGTAATGTGGTGTCTGTTCAGTAATGACAGATTTGGCATGGTTAGTTGGAACTTTGGGTCTAAATGGATGCCATATTGAGCTCCACCTAAAGGAAAAATTGACTAACCAAGTTACATTAGTTAGTATATAACTGAAAATTGTGTGTAGTGTAGTGTGCGGCAGGATAGCTCAGTGGTTAGAGCACCAGATCCGACAGCACGTACGTGCTTGCCAGGTTCGTATCCTGTCCGCAGCAAATTCATGGCCAGTACGCGGTGGGTTCCGCAATAAGGACGAGAACCGGTCTACTGAGGATAGAATTGCCTTTGCTACACTATACATTCTGGTTTATACTGACATATGTAAGTAATTAATGGGTCAGGTGTTTATATCAAGACCGCAACCTTGATTATAATAGATTAGCTCTTAGTTTTAAGTAAACGCTCACGCACATACACACAAACACGCTTATCCAGTGAATAGTCAGATGTTGCCAAATCGCTGTAATTTCACTGGGATGAGTGTACACTTGCATTAACTGATTACTCCTCAATTCAAAACAAACGAGAACACATACGCTTATCTAGTGAGTTGTCATTAATTGTCATTATATCACTGTAATCTCATTGCGAAGAGTGTATACATGTAGACACATACACAAACCAATTTAACATACACTTTCCTAACATTTTTATAAGAAAACGTTATTCTTAAGAGATCTAAAATCAAGTATAAATGAGGTGGTTTAAATTAATATTTCCACTTGACATATTGATTGTCAACTAAGTGTGTGATGTGTTTGGCATTGAAAAAGGGCTCCGTAATTGGAGCCCGAAATATCTGCAAAAATCATGATGACAGTGGATTCAAATATTTCGGTACGCAATCCGAAAATCAGGTAAATTGTTTATTTCCTGTCTCGCAACACGTTTCTTTTAAAAATGGAACCCTGTTTATTTTTACATAATAAATTTATAATTTCATCATTTGTAATATTGTTCCTGAATCTTCACCTGGTTTGTGGTTTAGCTGAGAACACGTTCATGCAGAAAATCTGACGGATAAAGACCTGTTTAAACGACATTGTTTTTGCAAGCGTTCGGAACTCAGCTGACTTAACGGATACAATACTCATCAGATAAACAAATTTTATACAACATTTTAAATGCAAACACTAAATTTAATGAAATAAAATTAAGATATTTTAAGCTATATTTTTCATCCTTTAAAATACTGTATTTAATGTAATTTTAATAATCTTCCAAAATTATACAATTTTAAACAGGTGTCTATTAAAGAAAGCAAATAAATTAATTTTAAAATGCTATAAAAATCGATTGCAAATGTAATCAATATAATTTTATCTCTATTTATCCTTAAATAGCATTTATTATTCAGGTCAAACCAGGAGCTTCATCAAATAAGCCCCAAATGCATTTATTTCAATAAATGTTTTCCTATGAAATAGCTGGATATCGTACACTAAATAAATCGAATCAATATAATTTTGCATATTTTCAAGTTTTGCGTAAGTTGCTTGAGAAACAATAGCATTAACCACAAAATTGTAAAAAATATTTCAGAACGTTGTATTAGTTAAATGAAAATATAAATTAAGGTTATCTATTTATAAATTTTATTCTCGATTTCACAAGAACAATGCATTTAAAATTATTCGTATAACAATTATCATAATGGTTTTTTGTCCACCATAGATATACTTTAATTTTTTTCAGTGATTTGTATTTAATTTCAACTTGAGAAACATATCTTGCACGAAAATAGGTTCATTATAATGCAGGTGCCTACGAATTTTATGTATATAATATATGTATGCACCAAACTCGAGTTGTTTCAATATTAAATTAAATTTTTACTTATTTATGTACCCATTAGAGATTTTTTTTCTGAAATAAATATTACCATTGATGAACACCTTTTTTTAATTTATTTTCGATACATAAAAAGAGTAAAATGTTACGTTCGAATAACATTTAATATAAAGGAATAGATTTCTTTAGAAAATGTACATTGTTGTTAATTTTTTTCTACGTTGGCTATATAGATGGAATCGTGTACATTCAAACCGAGTAATAGTGGATAAAGGATACAAATAGAGAAACTATGAAGCTAAACGTTTTTATTCAAATTTTATTTATTTAAACTGCCTCGTTTTGTAACAAAATATTCATTCAACTAACATGCAAGGGCTTTAAATATTTAGTCATTTTACGATACTGTGTTTTTAATTTACGGTGATATTATTATTTTTCATATTTTATATATGGCATAATCAAAACTTCTTTTCATCTGAAAAAAATGTGCATTTTAACAAGCTTTCTGATATTTTACTTCGCAAAAACAGCCAGATTTAGGATGTAATTTAGTGATGACCATGGTTTTGAAAGTTTCAAGCAATAATTAAAACTATTCCAGTCCGAACGCTTGATTTGATACTGCATTTTAAAAAAAAAACCGTCTTATATTATTTGCATTATACAAATTTTCGTCTTTCATACTAAAACAAATCCATTATTTTGTTACAGCCAATTTGTATAGAAAAACAGTTCTTAATTACCTGTGTATACGCGAGTTCAGCCCTTTCAATACTCATCAAAGCCAAACAATAATATAGATACATGAATTATCTAACATAATGCCGATAACTCTGTTGTAAACAATGATTCCAAATTGCGTAAAATATTTTCCGTCGATATTAATTTAAAGTTTAATGCTATCGGTTTTTAATTTGAACTTTTTACTTTGTGAAGCTTTAAAAACAACAATAAATAAAACTTTAACCATTAAAATGACAAAAAATATAAAGACTTGATCAAAAAAATGACCAAAAATACTACAAACGAAAATGTAGCACACAACTAAACTAACAGCAAATGAACAATCATTGATTGCGCGGGTGATGACAATAATTCATGAAGTCCAGTTTGCGAGCTCAAGACAAACAACAATCTCATTTAATCATACAAGTTGCACAACAAAACAAATCTACTGTAAGTAGCACTAACTTTTCTGAGTCATCATCTGAGCACAACAACAATCTGACTAACGAAGATCAAGCGGAAATTCGTCTATAAGTAAATAAAGTGTAAATATGCATCTATAATTACCAGTAGGCTTGCGAAGGCTGTAGCTTATTTCGGATAAGAAAAGCTACAAAATGAAGAATAAGAACAATTGCAAACATAAGTGCAGCAAAACCACAACTCATAGAAACAACAGTGGCACGAACGAAAACTAGAAGGATAACAATCGCAACAGCAACAAAACTAAAGGAACAGCAAGATTGGGAAAACTTTGATCAAGCGAATTAACAAAAATGAACAATGAAGCACTCATTGATTGCGCGAGTGGTGGTAACAATTCTTTAAATAAAGTTTGCGAGCTTGAACTAAACACCAATCCCGCTGTATTTAACCATTCGTACAACAAAAACAAATCTACTGTCAGTCACACGCACTGACGCGTTTCGACATTCAAAGATTACCTTTAGAAGAAGACAGAAACTAACTAGCAAGGATCAAATTGCGATGCAGATATTTGGAAATCAAAACTTGATATGGGAATCTCAGCACGAGTCATCACGCATACATTGTACTTGACAGGAAATGTCGGCTGCAAAATTTCTATGCAATCACGAACATAAACTTTGGCCAATTTTGCAACATAGGTAATACAATTAAACAGTCATTGATTGTGCGGGTAGTGGTAAAAATTCTTTTAGTCAAGTATGCGAATTTGAAGTAACCATCAATCACATCCTATTTAACAAGTCATCGTAAAACATGGCAAAACTACTGTCAGCCATACACAGTGCCGCGATTCAACATTGCATGATCATCATCAGAAGATGACGTAAAACTAACTAGCAAGGATCCAAAGGCAATGCAGATATTTGAAAAGCAAAAATAGATCTGCAGCACTCAATTCTAGACGTCTTGCATACACTGTACTTGACTTTAAATATCAGCTGAAAAATTTCTATGCAGTTATGAATATTAAAATTTTGCAGCTTTCCCCACAAATATAAATAGATAATACAATCATGAAACGCGCAGGTGGTGGTAAAAATTCTTTAAATCAAATTTGCAAACTTCAAGTAAACACCTATCTCATTGCATTTAACCAGTCGTAGAAAAACATAAAATAATGAACAAAATCAACGTCAAAATTTGAGAAATAAGGACCAACTAAATAAGAAATAAATAAGAATTACCAAGAACGAGAACATTATGAACATAAAAATTAATAATCGCAGTAACAAAACTTATAGCAGTATAATTATTAACAATAAAAATCGCTAGAGGAATGCTTAACACAAAATAAAAATTAAGACAAAAACAACAACACAGAGAGCAAAAATGATACAAATGCGAAGAAATTCAATGGATTAAATAGCAACCTCAGCAACTAGAATATCATTTTGAAGAACAATAAGAAACGGAAGAACAACTTGAAAAGCAACAAAAGTTATCGATATGAATTAAATTGAGAATAATAATAGCAACAAAAGTGCGATAATACGAAGCAGAATATCAAAATGAGGATGATTAGAAACAAAAATAGCAATATCATGAACAATATCAACAGGAACAGAAAAAGCAAAATCAATAAAATCACAAAAAAATTAAAGAAGCAACGTTCAGAAGAAGATCAATAGTAACAGAAAAATAAAGTTAAAAAACAAGAACAAGAACAACAATAAGAAGAAACAAAATAATTTTAAATTATGCTAATAGACACGCAAATTACTAGGTGTCCTTCAATTGAATTTTAATCAGATTCAGTTGACATTAAATAAGGAACAATATCAATGGAATAATATATTGTTTATTTAACGACAACTTTAGGATAAATAAGGTCTATACAAGACAGTTTTAAAGGCTATATGTTGCCAAAACTCAACTCAACTGCATAATCTGGTATTTCGTATGGTGAATTTTGAAAATCAAAGAGGAATAAGTGAGATACAAGTGCACGGGAAAAACATCAATGGACGAGGAATATGAAAAACATGTTAAGAGATTTACTAAAATTCACAGACAGGAATTAATTAGTTTTTATTTAATTCTTTGTTTTTTTAGCAAAAGATCAGGAATTTTGAAGCCCTTCTATAATGTTTAACCTATATGGGAACTTTTCAGACCTTACTTTCCAATTAACCGCCACAAATCTTTTCGACATTATTGGGAACTCATCACGTACTGTTTATAATTTGTCGCAAAAAGGGCTGGAACCTGAGCACCTTTGCTTCGAAATCTGGTGCTGAAACTCTTGAGCCACCGTTCCGCACACTACACACAATTTTCGGTTATGTACAAGCTAATGTTTTTTTGTTAGCCTTACCTTCATTTGGAGCTCATATGGCATTCTTTTAGGCTCGAATTTCCGACAAAAATCCCCAATCTGTCATTATTGAACATACACTGCATTACGTGGAATAATTGCATTGAATTGAACACTTAAATAATTAAATGAACATTGGTTGCGCGGGCGGTGATAACAATTGTTATAATAAAGTTTGCGATCTTGATATAAACACGTGGCATGATATGTAATGCATTCACAGTATAACTATGTATTGTATAGTATAGAAAATAAAATTCCTCCAATAGATCAGTTTCGTCCTTATTGGAAGCTCATGATGTATTGCCCAGTATTTGCTACGGACAGGGATTGAACTTGGGCACGTCTGCTTCGGGATCTAGTGCTGTAACCACTGAGACACCCTGCCGCACACTGCAGGCAATTTTTAGTTATATACAAGCTAATGTTATTTTTATTAGCCCTTTCATTAGTTGGAGCCTGTAAGGCATCCTTTTAGATCTGAATTTCCAATTAATCACCCCCAACCTGTCATTATACATAAACACCACACTACGTCGCTAGTGGTGTTAAATTTAATATTTGTATAATTGCACTAAAATTAATTGTGCGGGTGGCCGTAACAATTATTTAAATAAAGTGTGTGTTCTTGAAATTCAACTCTGTGTGTATTTTGCGGCATGGTGGCTTAGTGGTTAGATCACCAGATTCCAAAGCGGACGTGCCCAGGTTCAAGTCCTCTCTGCGGCAAATTCTGGTCAGTATGTTGTGAGTTCCCAATAACGACGAAACCAGTCTACTGGATGAATTTCCTTTTCTATACTATACAATTCTTAGTTTAAACTGTCAAATGTATGTACTTAATGTGTCAGGTGTTTATATCAAGTTCGCAAACTTGATTATAGTAATTGTTATCACTGCCAGCACAACCAATGTTCGTTTTTATTATATAAACACCAGTACTTTAACACTACATTATTTCAGTATAAACTAGGCATTGTATAGTGTATAAAAGGCGAAAAAAAACTAAAATTACTTATTTATGAAATGAATATTGTAATCATAATAATGAATTATATTTGATTGGTTCCTATGATTATAAAAAAAATCTGCATGTCAATGCTACTAAACAAAAACTTTAACGCGGATCATGTGAAAAATAGAAATTTTTTCTGTAATGCACATGGAGTTCGCGCATGCATTGATGCATATTTCTGTTTACATAACTATATATGCATTTCCATAAATTTGTCTACTATGCAATCTACTATTTAATCGTGTGATCGAACATATCCTCCATTAATATAAATGAATGTGCTAGGCGTGAAAATATTTATTGTTGTCGTGAAAAATATTCGCGAAAAATTCGCTTTAAATAACTATTTTCAGAAAATTCATTTTTGTGATAATAAGTACAGTTTTAAATAAGCTATTTGTTCAAAATATTTGTTATCATTATACGAAACATATTTAATTGTCTAACAATAATTTATTGCGCGTGTGGTAGTAACAATTCTTTAAATCAATTTTGCGAGCTTGAAGTAAACACCAATCCCATTGTATTTAACCAATCGTCGGTAGTTTTGTTATGTTGTTCAATGACTGGTTAAATACAATGGGATTGCTGATTACTTTAAGCTCGCAAACTTGATTTAAAGAATAGTTTTAATTGTCCTAAGCCGAAAAATAAAAGACATTATCTGAACAGGATGTATTCAACATACGGATTTATCAATACAGGTTGACAAGATAAATCTGGCGAAAATTGGAAAATTTTCACGTTCGCAACTGCATAGAAATTTGTCAGACGATATTTCCAGTCAAGTACAAGGTATGCGAGACTACTACAGTTAAGAGCCGTATAACTCATTTTGCTTTCCGTGTATATGCATTGAGTTCTCAACCACTTTAGAGAGTTTGCCGCCCAAAACGGATTATATTCATGTAAGGTCGAAACGCGTTAGTATGTGTGACGAATGGTAGATTTGCTATGCCGTTCGACGACTAGTTAAATACAAAATGATTGGTTTTTATTTCAAGCGTGCAGAGTTTATTTAAATAAAATTTTCCCAAATGTTATTTAATAAGTTGTCATGCTCCGGCTAAGACAAAATATTCTTTCAAAAATGATTAATTTTTTTGTGGTATTAGCTGCCTTCTAACTGGCATGGTTTTAGCGGCATCAACAAATTCATATCTACATTTAAACAAGCGGATTTTCTTAAATGTAATGAGATTTTATTGTTTAAATTAATATTGTAGGCATTATTTTACATGTATTTTCTTGTAGTTTTGCTACGTATGGGGTATTCTTGAGCCAATAATTGTTTAATTTTATAATACTCTCCGCATATTTTGGATATCATTTTACAACTAAAGTCTAAATCATCGAAAGACAAATATATATATATATATATATATGTATATATATATATATGATTTTTTATGTATACATTTATGTTAGTGGTGTGATCTAACTATAGTAAAAGAATGCTAATTCAATTAATAATTTTGACCAGTTTGGTTTTCATTTGCAATTCATCAGTAGTAGTCAGAATAACTGCATCTGAGGAACTTAACCCGGGAGCAGTTGGTTCAAAGTCACGAAACTGATCTCGTACGCCACCGAAGCCGTGAACACAACGCAATTTTACGTGTAGATCTTGTTATTATTACTGTCGACAAAAATTTCTATCTACATAATTATCGTTTCTTAAAACCAAACTTTCGACCTTGATATAAACACCAATACCATTGCATTTAACTAGTCGCACAATATAACAAAACTGTCGTGTGTCACATTTACTCACGCGTTTCGACCTTCCAGGATCATCATCAGCGCAGGACGGCAAACGCACTAGCGAAGATCACCCGCAATGCATATATTTGTAAAACAGAAATTACTAACCTCTAGTATTTTTTCATACATGAACTTGACTGGAAAATTTCGGCTGCACAATTTCTATCCAGTCTTGAACATTAGCGTTCTGCAGCATTCGCGTCATGCATGCAAGTTTTCCAGTAATGCATTTATTCATTGCGTGGTTGGTAATAAATTTCTTTAAACCAAGTTTACGGATTTGAAACAAACACCAATCCTATTGTTATTATTTTAATGGTTAAGTATAGTGGGTTTGGTGTTTATTTCAAATCTGCAAACTTGACTTATAAAATTGTTATCACCACCCGCGCAATTTATGATTTTGTTTATTGTATACATTATTATCAGTCAGAATCGATGCCACATGGCGAAATGATAATGAATTAAAGTAAATTGGCTGATTTTTGTTTTATTAAATTATATTCTTGATCGGTTTCTCGTTTTATTGCGCATTAATCACTGGTGGCCAGAATCGTCGCATTCAGGATTGAATCTGTCGGCGTATTTCTCTCAGTCAGGCAATTGCACATTTAAGATAACCTAAACTATTTCGGGAAACTTAATGTAATATAACAACCCCAGCTGAAATGATGTCTAAATTATAATGGTAGATCAAAAATGGCTAGTAGATATAAATCGTTAGAAATGATCCGTCTGAAGACAAGACTCACGGACAACATAGGTTGGTAAATAACTTGATATCACCCGGGGTGGTCTTGTATCGTAGGTAATGGGTTGCACGACTCCGATTCAGATGTTCACGATCGCTGCATCTATTGTCACTTTATATAAAACTTATTAAATCTATAGGAACATCTGCGTTAAATAGTGTTTTTCTTACTTTATTTATTTATAAAAATATTTCTTTTCTCTTATGTATCGTCACAATATTTGTATTTCTATCGACTTCAGTACAAATTATTAGTAGGATGATTCACGCCAACGCCTTTAATATAATCTGTATATATTTTAGACACACAACCACAAAATACTGTCCGACTGTTACCAATTTTAAGTTGAATTTGCAATAAAAACCAATTTATTAATTTTATTACCAATAAAGCAAGAATTTGCACAAATCGAAAATCGATAAACACATATTGGCGCACAACTTGCTTGACTATCAGGGTATTGAACGTTATCATGCTTAAAGCCTTTCACAGAATATAAATAAATGTTCAAATAATGGTCATTCTCGCAATAATCTGACGAGCAGTAAACAACCATTCTCGAGAGACGAATATCGTCATTTTACGACAGGATTCGTTACAAAAATATCGCTTTATCATTTGTTAATTCTAAGTAATTCAACACGTAAACCTACATAAAATCAGAAAATTACTCCAAACAATTAAACTGCTGTACAGTAATAAGGGGAATAGTGCTAAAGCTTTTTTTATTCATTCATTTCTTCATCGGGAATTCCGTTAGTAAAGCATATGACAAAAAATCGTGATGACTATAAGACTAGCTTCAAGTTGCCAGTATTTCGTCTGCGCTATATATTTATACAAATTATGCATAAAACTCATTGATTATTTAAATGATAAACATTCGCTAGCCACATTCAAAAACAACCGTGCATAATCCTACTCTAGATAAGCATTTTAATCTTTTCAAATTTGAATCAAAATGGACTTTGTAGACAAATTGAAATGTATTATTATTATTAGTAATATTAATAGTATTATTAACTGTAATAGTAGTAGTAGTAGTAGTAGTAGCAGGAGTAGTAGTAGTATTTTCGTTGTTTTTATTGTTAATTTTGTTGTTTTGTTGGTCTTCTTCTTTTTGTCGTTGGTATTATTAGCGAATGAAATCTAACTATTTACTCTAAATGTAATCAGTCTCATCTATAACTGTTTTTCCAATAAATAGTTTGATTAATTCTGTAGTAATCAAGAAAATTGTTTAAGTTGATTTAACATAAAATTAGAGGCAAATTACATTGATTAAATTATGGGAAATTTATTGAATTTAAGCACCTTAATTTGGTTTCTATATATTTAATTTGTCAATTAATATTAATAAACGTATGTCACCGGTTTCCACATTGTTTAGTGTCACTAACATTTAAGCAATATCTTTCAACAAAATCGGAATGGCTTCAAAACGTGCCAATTTATTGCAAACGATATTTTTATTTTTTAAAAGAATGCTTGGACATACTAAAGGCTAGTTAGGGAACCATGAACGTCGTTCATGATTATCAGATTAGCACTGGTTATCACATATCTGTTACACAGAATACCATTAAATAAAAATCGTGCCTCAGCTGGTGATGAATGCATTGCGCAACAAAGTATAAAATCTGTCTAAATAAGACTAGAGCTAAAAAACAAAAGAGCATGAACTGAAGGTATAATATCATGTGCACATCCGTTTCGTGCTTAGTGGTGGCTCATCAGTAGGAATTGGTATTACACCCTATACCTACTATATATTTTTGTGAGGAACGTTAGACAATTGCACGATACAATCTCCAATATGATTGTGTAAACCTGCAGTAGTGGAGCTACCTTCATATAATGTTTTTGACAATGCGGCATCAAAACAAACCCACTATATATAATAAATACTAAGCCTGTAATGGATACCAATACTATGATTGGTGCGTCAATTCCTGATACCAACACTATGGTTGCCGAGTTGGTATATGGTACAACACAACAGTTTTCAAGCTATGCCAAATTTCGCCAAAATTGAGAATTACAGTAAGTACGAAACAAATGTGCAAATGATATTTTGCAGTTCCATTCATGTTGTCGTTGATTTATCACTACCAGTCATATTTTAAACTAATGTTACTAGATGCATTACGTACTTTTATATATATATATATATATATATATATATATATATATATATATATATATATATATATATATATATATATATATATATATATATATATATATATATATATATATATATATTAGTTCTTCTTTGTACTATTAGTTTGCTATTTGTTTTTTATATCATTATTATTTGTTGTAATGTCGTTTCTTTTTCTTCTTCTTCGACTTCTCATTAATATTATGAATTTAATTTAATTTACTTTTATCATTATTGTTAATAATAACAATAATAATTTTCCATAGTATTTTTGTAAAGTTTAGATGTTTCCAGACTGAACTTGTAAACGTCAATTAGGAGATATAATTAAACGAACATTGGTTGCGCGGGTGGTGATAACAATTATTATAATCAAGGTTGCGGTCTTGATATAAACACCTGACCCATTAATTACTTACATATATTCAGTATAAACTAAGAATTGTATAGTGTAGAAAGGCAATTCATCCAGTAGACTGGTTTCGTCCTTATTGGGAACTCATCAAGTACTGGCCAGAATTTGCCGCGGACAGGATACGAACCTGGGCACGTCTGCTTTGAAATCTGGTGCTCTAACCACTGAGCTATCCTGCCGCACACTACACTACACAGAATTTTCAGTTATATACTAACTAATGTAACTTGGTTAGTCAATTTTCCCTTCAGGTGGAGCTCATATGGCATCCATTTAGACCCAAAGTTCCATCTAACCATGCCCAATCTTTCATTACTGAACAGACACCACATTATATGGGGAAGTGGTATTGAAATGAACATTTATATAATTAAACGAACATTGGTTGCGCGGGTAGGTGATAACAATTATTATAATCAAGGTTGCGGTCTTGATATAAACACCTGACCCATTAATTACTTACATATATTCAGTATAAACTAAGAATTGTATAGTGTAGAAAGGCAATTCATCCAGTAGACCGGTTTCGTCCTTGTTAGGAACTCATCAGTACTGACGAATTTGCCACCGGACAGGATACGAACCTGGTACATCTAGCTGAATCTGGTGCTCCTAACCACTGAGCTATCCTGCCGCACACTACACTACACACAGTTTTCAATTTATATACTAACTAATGTAACTTGGTTAAGTCAATTTGTTTTCCTTAGGTGGAGCTCATATGGCATCCATTTGAACCCAAATTCTGGCCAGTACATTATGAGTTCCCATTAAGGACGAAACAGGTCTACTGCATGAATTTACTTTTCTACACTATACAATTCTTAGTTTATACTGACATATGTAAGTAATTAATGGGTCAGGTGTTTATAGGAGATAGCATGACGGATTTCTCATTTCTACTCCAGCGAATTGTGTGAGAAAATGACCATTTAATTTAAATTAAATATTTTCATTGCACTAACTGGGGAGAAATTTTAGATGACTTGTAGGTATAGGGTATGATGCGTGGTTACTATCGGAGATCTTAAAGGGGAAATCGACGTGTTTTTCAGCAGCGTTGCTTGTAAATTGACTTTTGATGTCAAAACAACTCGTTTTTTATTCTAAATACACCGTATGATATCATTTTTTTACAACATTAAATTTATCGCGAACACCAATTATTAAATTAAATTTGTTTTATCCTAGGTTACTCCTTAATATCACACTCAAGTCGCTGGAATGGAGACGCACAGTCAGTTAGTAAATTCACCGCATGATATCCACATGTCCAACGCTGACATATCAAAATTACAAAAACTATTCCAAAAATACTGCTATATGTATATATATATATATATATATATATATATATATATATATATATATATATATATATATATCTGAGATATTTTGTTGACACTCGAAATAAAAGTGAAGATTGAAAAATAACTTAAACTCATAAACGACTGAACTACGTATACCATCCATCTAACGCACTCTTTCAAAGGCGTGTTTCGGCTGAAATCGACAGATGACGACCAAAATATGATAATATATCGAAAGCGGCGATGGACCTCAGCACTGTTCCTTTTTTCCAAGATAGAAATTTAAAAGGGAACGCAATTTCTCAAATATTTCTTCTAAGAATAAAAGAAATAAGGAATTCTCGAATGTCCAATATAAGATTGTTTGTTTAGACAACGAAAAGCCTGATTATCATAACTGTTAAAAGTTGGCATTTTGCAATCAAACAGTTCAGCATTGTTGAGATAAACAAATGGCATAATTGCTCAGTACTCTAGTAGGCTTGACAGAGGGATTAATTAAAAAGCGAATTTAAGAGCCTATTGGATTAAACAACGCTGATAAATAGGTGGACACATATGCATTATCTGAACAAGTATTTTAATAATATCACATTCCAAATCAGGCGGATTTTCGGTTTCTTTTCAAGGCAAAACATGAAACAATCTTGCTCATTGTGGAACCATTTTTTATCCAACACTCCTAGCAACAGCGAAATAAACAAATCAAGCAAGCACACTATTCAACAGAAAACAGGTTACTTTTTGTGCTTGTGTGTGAATCAACATACGCGTTTCACGCTTCCGGTATTTTGTGGTATAATGCATGTTTTTAAACACTATTAATCCCATTTGCTGTCCAAAAAGGTTAATTGTACAAAGTACCAAATATTACACTTGAGTTGGGTTCTGACCTAAAGAAAATTAATTATTTAATCCTGATATAATTACCTAATTTATAATAAACTCAATCCGATAGATTTCTCATATCAAAGTTTATATATATATATATATATATATATATATATATATATATATATATATATATATACGTGCCTATGAATAAGTACTTATATATAAAGAGAGATTCAGAGATTTATATTTGTGTATATCATTAATTATCAGTACTAAGAAAAACGACAATTGTATTGAATATCGTATATATATTTGTGTATATTCTTGCAATGATCTTGACAAAGGAATTTCGAATTTGCCACTAAAACCTTTATTCACATTGTTTAAATCAAGTTTGCGAGCTTGAAGTAAACATCAATCCAAATTTATCTAACCAGTCGTCGAACAAAATAGCGAAACTGGTTAAAAACTAACTGTTTGCAGCTTTCGCCGCAAATAAATATATTGGCAATACAATTAAATAATAATTGATTGCGCGCGTGGTGGTAACAATTCTTTAATTCAAGTTTGTGAGCTTGAAGGAAACACCAATACCATATCTAATTTTGTTTTCTATATATATGCAATGCGGTTTGATCCTCACTAGTTAGTTTTTCGTCGTACTCTTAAGATGATCATGGAAGGTCAAAACGCGTGAGAGCGTGCAACTAGAGGTAGTTCTGCAATGTTGCTGGTAGACTAGTTAATATCAATGGGATTGGTATTTATCAAGATCATTTGTGGATCCTATCGAACAAAAATGCAAAAATATACACATTTCCTTGTATATATACATATATATATATATATATATATATATATATATATATATATATATATATATATATATATAATGAGTTACTTTCAATTTGCATTGTCGAAGATTTGTATGAAGTTAGCTTCCCCACGGCAGGTTTACACATTTATATAGGAGGATGTATCGTCCTATTTTCCAACATTCCTCACCCAAATGTATAGTGGATAAAGGGCGTAATACCGGCTCCTATTGATGAGTCGCCAGTAAGCACGAAACGATTGTGCACGAGATTATACTTTCCGTTCATGCTGCCTTTGTTTATCCTTCTGGTCATATTTTAACTGATTTGTTACTAGGTGCGCAACACCGTATACACAATTATAAATAGATCTGTTAGAAACGAGGTTACCACATTTGCTAAATTATGGTGGTGTGAGCAATGCACTGTGTGTTATAGGAAGCCAAATGATGATACCAGAAATGAGGTACTGAAACTTCGCCAGACAACCAAAAGTAGATCGAATCTCATTTCCAGTGGTTAGTACCGATGATGTAGTAGCCTCCGGAGTCAGTGGACGAATCAGCACCCAGCTACAAAAAGGCCGAAATCCACGCGTACTTCGAAATAAGATTAAATCGGATCTTTGCGGAACTGAGAGTGCAAATGAACCACCCACGAAAGAAAATTTCGTATACGTTATATGCGATTAGTTCATGTGTGCGTTAATAAAGCTCACTGGCTAGAAGAAGCAACTTAACAATTTATTAAAGCTTCAAACTCTTGCTTATTATCCGGTATTGTTCGACAAGAATAATCTTAATAATTATAACAGGATGTAGAAAGATACTGGATGTTTGTGTGCGTGAAATAATAACATAATTACATAGGCAAATGTCTCGTCTAATCAGTGTGCGCCAATTGATGTTATATTAATGTTTACTCGATACTCATCGTAAGGTATCGGAACTTCGTGACACGTAGATCTAAACGTGGAATGATATAATGATTTCTATCTGCATAGGTTTATGGAAAACTATTGGTATGCTTGTGCATTTATTAGACGAATACTATAATTATTTAATAGTAAGTCGCATTTATGTTTATATAAGGATTATATGTCGAAGAATTTAGTTACTCCGGCTGCTTTATTGTACAGCCTGTGTTACAATTTGTGTGACGATGGAACGATCTCTGAGGATGAATTTAGAATCTGTAATTCTTTAAACAAGCCCAACGCATAAGATTCTCTCTTGAAAAAATTGCAATACAATATCCAAAGGAAACTGCGCTGAAACAAAGACGCTTTGTTGTTCAAAGCAAAATAAAAATAATAATGCAACGTTCAGACGTTTTCCATGGTCCTCATAAAAACACGACAATCAAAGTGTTAGTCATTATGAAGACCAATTAGTTAAAAAACACGAGTGCTCGATTAAACTTTGAATCTTGGTTCGAACATTAGCAATAATTATCAATAATTAAATTAAACGAGTTTTATTAAAACGTGTTCAATTTGACATATTTCCGTAAAATTAGCTTTTTTTGCTATTTTTTATAATTTGTTATAATGAAAATTATTTTCTATTTTACTCACAATATTCATATTCGACTGGATACAATATATTTATTGCACTTTCCGGTTAATTCGGATTGTAGATTGAAATTGTTGATTACGTATGCTGAGTTGGCACATGTTTGTTTTTTACATCGTTTTCAGCTGTAGCTTATGAATATAATTTGCGCCGATGTATGTCACAAGCAGAAATGCAAAAATTACAGACTGAGATTTTGATTTTATATGCAATTTTGCAGCTCTTGCGATTATTGTTGAATATATTGCTTTGGGTAATATTTTATTTAAAAAATTATTATTACTTATATTATAAAATTATTGTTCCATGTTTTATTCTGGTCAATAATGTTTTATGTTCTTTATTTTCTACCACACGTAAGTTTCATCATGTGTAATTGTTCGATTTAACGAAAGAGAATTAGAGACTCGTCTGCCATATTCACGTTTCTACTAATCGAACTAATATTTAAATGAATGATTTCCTCATTACCACGAAATGTGACAACTGATGTCAATCGAGGCCAGAGTGTATGGATTTGCTGGAGTAGCAAGTGTTCAAAACTCACTGCAGCTCTCAATATTGTTGAAACTTAGCTTATCTCGAAAACTCTTGTGTTGGTACCCTTTACCGGGTCATTATTTCAACACCAACAATATTGTTACCGTTTACAGGCTCGGTATGTATTATAGCCAGTGAGTTGTCTCTGGAATCATATTGAATAAAAATTTATTTGAAATTAACTCCATATCTGCTTCAATACACATACGTTTAGGAGGTTGTACCACCTAAATGCTCCGCAATTGTTGACCAAATATTTAGAGGGTATATGGAGTAGTATAGGCCCCTATCGATGAGTTATCATTAAGCACGAGACGAATGTGCACTTGAGATTATACCTTTCGTTCTTGATGAATTTTGCATATATATATATATTTCTTCGTTCACTTACCTTATCCTGTAGTTTTCCTGGCTTTATTTGTTCTATTTGATCACATTTCAGTTTTGCTTTATTAAAAGATTAATTTTTGTCATTCTTATCTGTGTGTTGGCTTAATTGGAGACCTTATTCGTCAGCTAAAGAAACCATAAAAGTCAATGCGTGACGTGGTGAAAACTGTCAGATTGGCACGCAGATTGTAAATTGTACAAATCGAATTACATAAAACGCCTTAATCGGTTTTTAGCTAAAACTAGACACAAAGACAATTCCAAGCACACTTGGTCAATTCATGGTTCACCAAAATGGTTTTGGTTGAAATTCGTGACTAACGCCCTTCTTGGCAATTGCCCATAAACCAAAAATTTATTTTACTATATAAGCGCACATTAAGCATGTTTTATGCATTATTTCACGACCTGTACCAAAATTTGGCATTCTGAATTGAATAAATTGTCAAACTTTGAAAATAAACTCATAGCAAATGTAACATTAAAGCAAATCAAATGACGCGTCCAAGTGCACGAAATTAACTGCTATCCAGTTACCTGTCTACATCGTGTAAACTGAGTGCTGTCCAATCATCTTACTAAATTTAATACCAATACGACAATAGTTGCATTTACCAGGAATCTAGGTGTGAAAGCTGAGAACATAAAACATATAGTTAAATAAGCCCCAAAATATAGGCAATAGTACAAGGCGACTGGATGAAGTTCTGAAATTTTCGCTCTTTCAAATAAAGCCTAAACAAGTTATAATTAAGAAAACAAAATTCATAGATATGGAGACTCTGGATCTAGGCAAAATGAGTTCGACTCTTCTTCGCAGCAGTTCTGGTTACTGTGAATAAGTCGCCCTGGTGGAACAAAATTGTGAACTAGCAGATGTACTTTATTTGCTGCCCTACCTTATGCTAACATTAAAAAAAGCATGTTATGCTTAATTAAATCATTATGGTTCTTTCAATTTTATACTGCCGTTTAATTGGCAAGATGTCTTCTGGAAATGACACCAACGTTTGTCAAAATTAAGCGAAAGTTAGACGCGCATACATTATATAGAACTTGAAACTGCATGCAACTGTTCTACGCAAATTACATCAAATTATCGATAATTTCAATCCTGTCCAAAGAAAACCTGACTCAAAATCAGAAGTATGACACAGAAAATGCTAATGACAAAAGTTGAAAACGTATATTTAACTCTTTTAAAGCTATTTTCAATGAATGCTGAGTTTCATAAATAGAAATTCTAATCATGATTATAGTGTCTGAGTTTCGAAAATAAAATAATAAAAAATCAGCCTATTATTTCCTGATAACCGTGTATTATCAACATGTTTGCTAATTAGGAAGTAAAAACATGAGCTTTTTATTTGTTCTAAGCTTGCTATTCCGATTTAATATTTTAAATTTCACCATCCGTGCTCGTTTAACTGTATAACGTAGAAATGTTATAAATTTGTAAACTTGACGACCGACGAGTACAAGCAAGTCAGTCCGGGAATGGTAACATGAAATTTTCCGAGTCCAGAGGTACACAGCCATCATCCCGTTTCATGTGATGCCTCGAGTTTGGTCTAACTGCACAATAACTTTTATTGTTAAATGTGTTTGATGGAATGAGAGAAAGCATGCCAGACGCGAAGGGCAAATTTTGGCTGCTGAACGAGACTTTTGCTACTGGCATCTAGGCAGTGCTCATGAGCCTTGGTTGGCAGACTATCTAAGTAAAGGAAAGGCTTGTGGTTATATGACAGTGAAAAAATAGTCACTTTTTGCTCTTGTGTAGCTGTCTTTGATGATGACAAATAGAAGATTAAAATTTTCTAGATATTTATTTTATGCATATATTTCCTTAAAGTGTTCGAAGTCTCCATGAGGAAGATCACCAGCTATGTTAAAAATGAACAGTGAACAAAATTTACGATTTCCACGAATATCGAACTCAGTTAATATAAAGTGCACTGTTGTATTGACTCAAATTCGTCACCAAGGACCATTTAAATTTGTAAAATGCCACTTATTCGAAAGATATTTGTGTATAATAATATATTAATTGGCATTTATATTTATAATTATAAAATAATAAATGGAGATAGGATGAGAAATAGGAAGATAGATAAATAGATGAATATCTATTTAATTATATAGATAGATAGATTGATTTTTTTTTTAAATCGAAGGCCTTACTTGTTTATTTTTAAAATTATTTACATAAGTAATTATATAAAGAAAATAGACTGATATGTAACATGTTACATAATTAGTCATGTACTTTGGTATTTGTTATTGTTTGACTAATAAAAATTATTTACAATAGAACCAGACGGATATACAAACCCAGCAAAATCGAAACGCACGTGTACATGAGATTATAACTTTCGTTCATGCTGACTTTCGTAGATCCTTGTGGTCCTATTTTAGCTAATTTTTGCTTGGTTTTCAATACCTAATACACAATTGCATGTACATTATTTCTCCACAAAGAACAATATATAGATCGTTACCGAGTTGCTGGAATCTAAGTGAAATTCTTGTTAGAAATAACTATTTAGATCAGAATCTGGTTGTCTACTTGTGTAACCCCGATTTAAAGCATGCCTGGAATTTATCAATTTGGTAAATTTGGCGACAAAAAAGGATCTGAAGTTCTTATTGGCTAATTAAACACATTTCTAATGCAAATGTTTTGGTCAACATTCAGCATTTTTCGTTCAGAAATTCTTTCAGATAAACTGATAAATACTGCAATGGTGATTTTTAAGATGCTTAGAAATAAACGTAAGGCGTAATTCAGTCTTCATGTTTAAAATTATTTATTTTGTGAATAAACGAAAAAATCATTTTTTAGTCAAAAGGAATGCGTCTGCAAACGGTACAATGCAAATATAGCTTAGCTTGATTAAATTTGCATTTTGGTATGTTTGGCTAGCTAAAATATGTGCAAAAAATTAAGAAAAGGTTTTGATACATTGCACAGTTTGCGTCAAAGAACTTCGCTGAATTCGCAAGAGAAGAGAATAATTAATAATAGGAATGAAGTTCAACATCCCATATTAATCCGCAATCTTGCATAGAATAAATGTGATAACTACTCAATGCATTTAACTAGAGAAACAAGATCATGCAAACTTATATTTTTAATTCTGGAGTTGTATAATTTCAATTTGATGTACCTGGCAATTTATTTAGATTTATGTCGGGAACAGGTGATTACGAAGGAGATTTTGAATACGTCATCGCATTTAACTTGCTCTATTTTGGTGCTGGTATGCAAATGATTATATAAAATTAGATTTGTGCTTATTTCAACACAGATAATCGGATTTAAATAAAGTTTACCGCCGCCCACGCACTAACTGGTAGCTTACTTGAATAAGTGATATTATTGCGGCGAAATAGGAAAAGTGTTACGATCGTGAATACATAAAAATTTGGCAGTTAAAATTCCAATAAAAAACGTACGTGAGACTGCTATACGAAGGGTCATTTCCTTCGGCTTTTAAATGGTATATTTTCCTTGTGTTTTGATCTCTTTAAATTCTGTTTTTCGTGTTACCCTTATAACCAAGGAAGTTTGACACGCCTCAGTGCGTGTAACTGACAGTTTTAAACGAATGTTTGGCGATTGTTTCAAACTCCGAAACATATGCTTCAATATTTAGCAGGGTCTTGAATGTTTACAGTTGAATATCAAATAGCCATTAATTATAAATATTGTTTAAAAGAGCCATTTAATTAACTGGATCATGCTATTTTTAAAACTGAACAATCAATCCGTTTAATTCCGAACCGCTCAAAAAACTTGTGTTCTTAGCTTTCTGTTTTGATTTCAGTCGATTTTAGTGGTTAAAAGGAAGCCAACTTAAACTGGATATTCAATTCAGCGAACTTTTAATTAAGCTTTTTAAAATACAGCCTAATAATATTTGTTTCCCATTTCGCAACCTGCGCAAAATAACTGGTTCATTTGCATAAATCTGGCTGCAATTTGTTTATCCATAAAGCTTCGTATGTGGCTAGCTCCCTTTTGTTATTGCATTTAGTAATTATTTTAAATGCTACATCTGGAGAACATACGTGTGATGTTTCGACGATGTGTTGCGCAATTGCAGACGTGTATTCACCATTTGATTTAAAACAGGCCTTTAAGTTACAATGTTCTCTCTTTCGAGTAATTAACCGTCTGGTCGATCGGCCTACGTAAGTTAATCGACAACTTGCGCATGTATATTGCTAAAAAATATTTGATGACGACATTAACGGATGTTTCTCTTTGATTGCTGGTAAAGACAATTGTGTTACCCTAAATCACACTCGTAGTTTAGCTGCATTAAATATCAGTGTTAATGCCACTTCAACTTTCTTATGTGGCATTCACGAAACTGCATCCCCCTTTAATGGTATGTTCAGGTAGACTGGTGTCCTTTTCTTGTCTGTAATACGTCTGTTTCTGTTTTATTCCCCTTTTAATAATTGATTCAATTAATTGTCTGGGATAGCCATTAGACATTAAATCGTTAATTGCTTTATTATATTTGTTTTCTTTTGAATCTTGACTAACCAACCTGTCAATTCTGGAAAAGCAGTCACGAACTGTTGATAATTTATATTGAAACGACACGAAACTGCTGTAATGTAAATACTGTGCAGACCAGGTTGGCTTATGTTAAATTGTTCTGTTTAATATACCACTTGTTTCTTTCTATAATAGTACATCTAGGAAAACAGACGATCATCTTTCTCGTGCTCTGACGTGAAGCCGATATTCTTTTTTTCTTTGTTGAAACTTTGAAGCAGTGTTCGTGATTGCGACCTGGTCTTAAGGACAAGAAAGATATCATCCACGTACTGTATATATTGAGCAAATTCACTTGTGCCACACTTTAATGATTTGTTCTCTAAATGCCAAAGAAAATCTCAACCAACACTGGAGATAAGTGGCTCCCCATCGCCACACCATCAGTCTGTTTATAGATGCTTCCATTAAAACAAAACTGTATATCTTTCGTGCATAACAAGATAAACTTACGTAGAGTTGGGCTATAATGCCAATGGTTTCATCAAGTGGAACATTTCTAAACAAAGACGTAACATCAAATAGATATCATAATCTTGTTTTTTAACATTTAAATCTTGAATTTTGCTTACAAACTCAAACGAATCGGCAACCGAATGATTACCTAGTAGTTTACGTAATGGTTCAAGTTTATGAACTAGCCATTTAGCTATTGCATGAAACGGAGAATATACCATTGATAAAATTGGCCTCATAGGACAACCGTTTTTGTGTGTTTTTGGTAATCCATGGATTTTTGGCGTAGATGCTCCAACGGGTTTGAGCTTCTGGGCAGTGGCCCTATCAATTAAACTGACATCTGTTAAGATCTTAATTTCATTTATTACTTTGCGCTCCACTTTGTCTATTTCATCTGATTTATCGTCTAGACGCGTGAATTTTGATTTGTTATTCAACACGTTTTTCGCCTTTTGTAAATAGTCAGATTTGTCCATTATAACAAGACTCTTGCCTTTATCAGCGCGTAGTATTTTGATGTCTGCATTTCTGCTGATACCTTAAAGCGCATTTAGATGTTGCTTTGGCAAAGCATGCTGTTCTGCGCATTTAGACGATTTCAAATGTGAAGTCTGTGACATCCATGCCGGAGTTTAAGTTTCTGTAGCTATCTATGCAGTTCATCTATTTAACATTTAACACAGATTAACAGTTTTCCAAAAAATGCCCAAGACCGATAAATTTAGATTATATCTGAATTTCGAATGAATATTAAAAAAGCGTGTCCCTTTATAAAGAAAATTCTTGAAATACTTATATTCAACAAATTCCATAAAACCATCTTCAGTTCGGAACAAAAATACTACGACATTAATTACCGAAATATTCTTGCCTGCCGCAACTATCATACAACCGTTTTCATTGGTACTAAAATGACATATGCCTCCAGAAATACGTATTTCACTGGTTTGTTTGATAAAACTGAAGAATATGGCTGCCATAGGCCGAGGAAATATTTTGAAGAAACAAAACGACTGAAATTCATATTTAAACTAACATTGTTTGCGCGGGCGATCATAACAATTATTTCAATCAGGGTTGCCATCCTAATACAAGTACCTACTCATTATGTACATACATTAGTCAAAGTAAACTAATTATTTTAAATTGTAGAAAAGGCAATTCATTCGATAGATCATTTTGGCTTTATTGCGAACTCATCTTGTACTGTCCAGAATTCGCCGTGGACAGGCCTCGAACCTGGGCTCGTCTATTTCGGAATTTAGTTCCCTAACCAATGAGCAAATCTGCCTAATATTCAATTTAATGCCACTTCCATATGTAGCTTGGTATCCATTCTATAATGACAGATTGGAAATGGTCAGTTAGAACTTCAGTTCTAAAGTGGTGCTATATAGGCTCCAACTGAAAATTTTGTGTATTTGCGGAAGTGTAACAAAATGGTAAGAGCATCAGATTCTGAAGCAAACGTAACCAGGTTTGAATGATCTAAGAATCAATAAACTTTACCTAACCAGTATTAAACATTCGTTAGTAATTGTGTTGTTAATCTACCAACAATCAAACTTAAAGTGAATGAACTTGAACTGCATTATATTACTTTGAACACGGTAACTCAAATCAATTTTTGAACTCAATATTTTGCGGTGTGTAAGCATTCAGGTTATCAATGCCGCGTTTTGCGTACGCTGGTAATAGCTGTACACGGGCAGTTACACAAAGATCCGATTTGTCACTATTTCCAATTTTGTTTTGTCTTTGATCGGGTTGACTCATTTTTACTTCAATTGGAAATGCGGTTCTATCACATCTTTTTGATGTGATAGAACCGCATTTCCAATTGAAGTAAAAATGAGTCAACCCGATCAAAGACAAAACAAAATTGGAAATAGTGACAAATCGGATCTTTGTGTAACTGCCCGTGTACAGCTATTACCCGCGTACGCAAAACGCGGCATTGATAACTCAAATCAATTGATGATAACATTGTCTATGCAAAGTCTGCTAAAATGGCACAACTGCTTTCAGATAAGAATATTGTTTAATTTGAATTATTTACTGTTTTAATTGCAATAGAAATTAGACCATTCAATGAAATTCAGCATCTCGCAAATAAGTTAATCTGGAGAAATGTTATTTGTTTTAAAGTTGAAATAGGAGGAGCTATATTTCTGATGCGTCAGTTCGATTATATTGGTAAGATTTTACTACAATTAAATAATACAAATACGTACACTAGAATAATAAAGGTCCCTTAGATAGGTTACAATGAATCTAAAATAACTTACCAACAACATGATTGCCAGTGAAAAATTGGACCAACCTCATGGTAATACGATCACAAGAAGAGATACATTTGCTCCCAGACTGTATAGTTTAGCTTACGTGCATTAATTATGTAAGCCAATAAGAAATCCTTTTAATATCCAGCATACATCAACATATAAAATTTATAAGTTTCTATGTCACAAAATTAGATAATAACTTTACCTTTTAGATTATGCATTAATGAGTTGTTATCATTTGGTTAAATCGTTGTTAGATATGTACAAACTGAAATTTATAGAATAACAAGCTTAAGATGTGCTATGCTTGAACACAAATATACCGATATCCAAAGCCCTTGGTAATTTCAAGGTTTTCCGTTGATCATCAGATAATATAAGAAAGAAATAAAACGACAATTTGGTAAATTAAATACTGTTAAATACTGTTTGTTGCGAAGAGCTAATATATATGCAAGTATGTATTAGGTGTTGCGAACCTAGTAACAAATTAGTTCAGTTGTGACCAGAAGGATAAACAAAGAGCAGCATGAACGGAAAGTATAACCTCATGAACATTCGTTTCGTGCTTACTGGCGACTCATCAGTAGGAGCCGGTATTACGCCCTTTAACCACTATATATTTGGGTGAGAAATATGGGATAATAGAGCGGTGCAATAACTTGGTTGGTTTTCTGCCGTTTTAAGGCAGATATTTCATACAATCTTAAATGGGGTGTAGACGTGAGTTGGTAACAAAATGTAGCATTAAACAATAATTTATTGCGCGGGTGGTGGTAACAATTATTTAAATCAAGTTTGCGAACTTGAAGTAAACACCAATCCCATTTTATTTAACCAGTCGTCGATAGTGATACGTCAGTTTGGCTAATGCTTTAATTAGATACTGTTTTTTTGGCGGAGAACTAATATTCAGACAATTGTGTATTTTGTGTTGTGCACCTGATTACAAATTAGTTCAATTATGACCAAAGGATAATTCAAAGGCAGCATGAACGGGACGTATAAACTCGTGCACATTTTCTGAACACCGGTTACTCCAATGTATCCATACATAATGGCTTTCAACAATATCAGTTATAACATTTCGCGATAATCATCATATCATTCAATTAAAAATATAACATATAGAAACTGTTTGTGACGGAGAACTACATAATTGCATATATATTAGCTCTTCGCAACAAACGGTATTTAATTTTAATATATTGAATTGAATGATGTCATGCTTACCGCGAAATGTGATAACTGATATCGATCAAGGCCAGAGTGTATGGATTTACTGGAACAACAGGTGTTCAGAAATTGTTGTAATACTCAATTTTGGTGAACTTTAGCAAAACCTGATATCCATCACGTTGGAATCATGTACCGACTCGGAAACCATAGTGTTAGTACCATGAACCTTGTCGGTACAATAATGTTGTTATCAGTTACTAACACAATAGCCATAGTGTTAATATCCTTTACAGACTCGGTATATATATTATATTGTGTGAGTTAGCGATGAAGTCGCATTGTCGTAGACTTTATATGATGTTAGATACACTATTGCAGGTATACACAGTCCTCTCGGAGATTGAACCGTCCTATTATTCCACATTCTACGACCAAATATATAGTGGTTAAAGGGCGTAATACCGGCTCCTACCGAGGAGTCGCCATTAAGCACGAAACGAATGTGCATGAGATTATACTTTCCGTTCATGCTTCCTTTGGTTTAATTTTCTGGTCACAACTTAACTAATTTGTTACTAGGTTCGCAACACGTAATACATACTTGCATATTAAATACTGTTTTTTTGCGAAGAACTAATATATATGCAAGCATGTATTAGGTGTTGCGAACCTAGTAACAAATTATTTCAGTTTTGACCAGAAGGATAAACCAAAGGCAGCATGAACGGAACGTATAATCTCATGCACATTTGTTTCGTGCTTACTGGTGACTCATCAGTAGGAGCCGGTATTACACCCTTTAACCACTATATATTTGGTCGAAGAATGTGGTACTACCCCACATTCTTCGACCAAATATATAGTGGTTAAAGGGCGTAATACCGGCTCCTTCTGATGAGTCGCCAGTAAGCACGAAACGAATATGCATGAGATTATACTTTCCGTTCAGGCTGCCTTTGGTTTATCCTTCTGGTCACAACTGAACTAATTTGGTAAATTATCTAACTGATAAATGTATTAATTAAATCAAGCTTGCGATCTTGATATAAAAACCTGCTCTTTTATGTACATACATTTGTATATATTTCTCCTTCTCTCCTTCTGTCACTTTTCCCTACATATATTCAAGAGCTATATGGTCAATTTTATTCTTCCTTATTTCATAAGTAAACGTCGAAATGTGGCATCATGCTCTAGCAGTATTGTATAACAAATTTAATTTAAATTTTTCTCTAGTTATTCATGAATTATTTACATAGAATATTTGTCAGTAAAACATTTTTATACTGGTATGGATTTTATGGAAACCGAATATGTATTCTAAGTACTAACGTGCTTGTCTATAAAAAATTACAGCAAAAACAGCGAAGAGTCATCGAGTTTTCAGACGAAAATAAATGTTCGCTAATTTCATCTGAGAGATACAACACAAATATGAGGCACGGATGAGAGTTATTCATGCGCGTAAACTTTTAGTAATTGGAGTTATCGAGGATGCAAGTGTTTTAGTGTGCGTGTTATTGTATGCATCTGTGCCCGCTTCGTGTTGGTTCTTGAGTTTGCGAATTAGTGTTTATGTGTTGACAAAATATAATTTAATTAGGCCGACTTAACATACAAATGTTTATATTACTCATCAAAAAATTGTAACTTTTACCATTTAAACACATATTTATTCAGGTCAGAATCGACCATTTTTACATCCACACAGCTGACGTTAAAAAAATAGTAAAAATGTCACTAACATTAAAAAAATATTAAAGTCCTTACCAATTTTCATTTCTACTTAAAAGCTGTTTCATGAGATAAAGACGGGCTCTCCCGAGTGTCAGAACCGTATAAAATGAGTAACAATGTCTAAATAGAGCTGGAGTCAAATGTGAACAAAATTTCCGTATTGTTAATCAATACCTATTACAATTTCCGTGTAATTTCATGTTTAGCCATTTTAATGCATTTTTAATTTTAATTGTGAAATAAATCGTGTATTGAAGTATGAATTTATTTTAAAACAGGTGTACATAATGGACTTAAAGTAGGCCATCCCATCGTCAGAACGCGACTCGAATGCAAAATCTTGTACTTTGTATAGTGAAATTTAAAAATCAATGGGGATTTAATTATACGAACATTGGTTGCGTGGGCGGTGATAAAATTTACTTTAATCAAGGTTGCGATCTTGATATCATACATGACCAATTTTGTACATACATTTGTCAGTGTAGTGTAGAACAGGCAATTCATTCAGAAGGCCGGTTTCTTCCTTATCTGGAACTCATCGCGTACGGTCCGGAATTTTCAGCAGACAGGGTTTGAACCTGTGCACGTCTGCTTCTGCATCCTTTGCTCCAACAAATAAGCCATCCTGCCGCACACTACACACAGTTTTTAATTTTAAACTAATTAATGTTTCTTAGTTAGCATTTCCTTTATAAGGAACCGATATGACATCCCTTTCGACTTAAAGTTCCAACTAACATTTCCCAATCTGTCGTTATAGAACAGACACTACTATAAAGGAAAGACTAACCAATAAACTTTAGCTAGTAAACAACTGAAAATCACGTGTAGTGTGCGGCAGAATGGCTCATTGGAAGAGCAGACATGCCCAGGTTCGAGAGCTGTCAACTGCAAATTCTGGGCAGCATGTGATGAGTTCCTAATAAAAATGAAACCTGTCTATTAGATGAATTGCCTTTTCTACACTATACAATACCTAGTTTCATATTAACAAATGTAAGTACATAATCGATCAGGTGCAATGGGGATATAGTTGGAATTAATACCCACATTGTACAATGACAAACAGATCAAGAGCTTAAATTAAATGCAGGCATAACCTTCATTATTTTGTTTCGAATTCCGTTTTTTAAACTCCGAAATAAATCAAAGTATGGTGCAACAATTTGAAAGGAAATTGTTTAAATCAAGTTTGTTAGGTGGAAGTACACACCAATCCCATTTTATTTAACCAGTCGTCGAGATACATAGCAAAAACTATCGTCAGTATAAATTGAACAAATATTTATCATCTGCGGGTTGGGCTCGGTTTTAATTCTTTTTTTGTCGTCTTTTATAATTCATGCTTATTTCATTAAAACTTTCCTGATACTTTATTTCTGAAATAATTGTTTTTATCACAGCTGTTACTTATCCGTGTAATTTATAATAACCGAATTTCTTTATTCTGTAGTGTGTAATTTAAGTTTCCTTTAGTTGCAAAAATTATTCGGATAATTACTTAAAGTCAGTTAATTCAGAACAGCAAGATTTTGGCAATAAAATAATCAAGCTTTTTTTACAGTTAAATAACTGTTTGTTGCGAAGAGCTAATATATATGCAAGTATGTATTAGGTTTTGCGAACCTAGTAACAAATTAGTTCAGTTGTGACCAGAAGGATAAACCAAAGGCAGCATGAGCGCGGAAAGTATAATCATGCATTCGTTTCGTGCTTACTGGCGACTCATCCAGTAGGACCCGGTATTACGCCCTTTAACCACTATATATTCGGTAGAAGAATGTGGAATAATAGAGTAGGACGGTACAATCTCCTAGACGAATGTGTAAACCTGTAATAGTGAAGCTAACATAATCTGAAGTCAACGACAATACGACTTCAATGCTAACTCACACTATATAATATATACCGGAGACAAGGATACTAACATGGCCATTGTGTTAGTAACTGATACCTTTTTGAAATCGATGAGTACCGGATACTAACACTATGGTTTCCGAGTCGGTACATGATACCAACCTGATGGATATAAATTTATGCTAAAGTTCACCCAAATTGAGAATTACAACAATTTCCAGCACCTGTTAATCCAGTTAAACCATACACTCTGGCCTTCATCGATATCAGTTATCACATTTCATGACCAAGCATGACATCAAAACATTCAATTCAATATATTACAGTTAAATGCTGTTTGTTGCGAAGACTAATATATATGCAAGTATGTATTAGGTTTTGCAATTTCTAGTAACAAAATTAGTTCAGTTGTGACTGGAGTAACAGGTGTTCGGAAATTGTTGTAATTCTCAATTTGGGTGAACTTTACAACGCAAATTTATATCCATCAAAGGTTGGTATCATGTACCGACTCGGAAACCATAGTGTTAGTATCCGGTACTCATCGATTTCAAAAAAGGTATCAGTTACTAACACAATGGCCATGTTAGTATCCCTTTACAGACTCATTATATATATTATATAGTGTGAGTTAACGTGAGCGTATTGTCGTTGACTTCAGATTATGTTAGCTTCACTATTACAGGTTTACACATTCGTCTAGGAGATTGTAGCGTCCTATTATTCCACATTCTTCTACCGAATATATAGTGGTTAAAGGGCGTAACTTTGGCACTCCTACTGATGAGTCGCCAGTAAAGCACGAACGAATGTGCATGAGATTATACTCCGTTCATGCTGCCTTTGGTTTATCACTTCTGGTCACAACTGAACTAATTTGTTACTAGGTTCGCAAAGCCCTGTACGCATATATTAGTTCTTCGCAACAAACAGTATTTAACTGTAATATATTGAATTGAATGATGTCATGCTTACCGCGAAATGAGTACTTGATATCCGATGAAGGCCAGAGTGTATGGTTTAACTGGAGTAACAAGGTGTTCGGAAATTGTTGTAATTCTCAATTTGGGTGAACTTTAGCATAAATTTATATCCATCCAGGTTGGTATCGTGTACCGACTCGGGAAACCATAGTGTTAGTATCCGGTACTCATCGATTTCAAAAAAGGTATCAGTTACTAACACAATGTGTTAGTATCCTTTACAGACTCGGTATATATATATTATATAGTGTGAGTTAGCATTGAAGTCGTATTGTCGTTGACTTCAGGTTATGTTAACTACTATTACAGGTTTACATTCGTCTAGGAGATTGTAGCGTCTATTATTCCACATTCTTCTACCGAATGCATAGTGGTTAAAAGAGGCGTAATACCGGCTCCTACTGATGAGTCGCCAGTAAGCACGAAACAGATGTGCATGAGATTATACTTTCCGTTCATGCTGCCTTTGGTTTATCCTTCTGGTCACAACTGAACTAATTTGTTACTAGGTTCGCAAAATCAAGCTTTTTGATAGTTTAAAGCGTAATACGTCCGTTTGCCTAATGTTTAAATTAGATACTGTTTTTGGCGGGGAACTAATATACAGACAATTGTGTATTAGGCGTTCCGCACCTACTAACAAATTAGTTCAATTATGACCAAAAGATAATTCAAAGTTAGCATGAACGGGACGTATAAACTCGTGCACATTTTCTGAACACCTGTTACCCCAATGAATCCATACATTATGGCTTTCAACAATATCCGTTATAACATTTCGCGATGATAATGATATCATTCAATTAAATATATAACATTTAGAAACAGTTTGTGGCGGAGACCTAATATACATGCTATTTAGTTATCCGCCACAAACAGTATCTAACGGTTATATATTTAACTGAATGATGTCATGATTATCGCGAAATGTGATAACTGATATTGATGAAGGCCAGAGTGTATGGATTTATTGGAGTAACAGGTGTTCAGAAAATGTGCACGAGTTTGTACGTTCCGTTAATATCTTAATTATCCGTTTAGTTAATTTGAAACATTCTGTTATATCTCATGATAAGGAGGTTACACCTTCCTTCTCCACAATCACCAGCCAATAATAAAAAATAGGATGTAGTTGGATACTTCCACAGAGTTGTCTTTGACATCGTAATGCCTAATTCTCTTAATTACTGCCTAATTTTATGATGTACTTTGACCCTTACACCTGTTTGAATTCCACATTCCGTGGACATTGATTTAAAAAACACAATTCATGAAGGCATTTTTAATATGTTCAAATTTAAAACTAAGTTTTGTTTACTTTTTTTAGACTGTTCAATTCAGATTAGTAAATGAATCCGTTGTCTTGCTTGCTAATACACGTTATACGATAAAATTTCGATGTTAAATATTTTAGTGGCCAATGCCTGTTTAACCACCACGAATGACTCCATCACATTACAGGTGGCCCGTCCTCATAGTCTATCTTCTATACTGCCGGTCCATTCACATCTACCCAAACCGCCTAAAACGACTTCTTTAGTCTAAATAAAGATGCTTTGACAAACAAATCCTGCTCTGATAATAGTAATTAGATATAGCTTTTTTTTAAACAAGCAGAACGGCGTATTAGTTACCGTATAACCTAATTACGAAAAAAATCGGTAATCACCAGCATGCCTAGTACACAGCTTTCTGCATTTCACGTCCACATGATACGAACAATTGTAGAGGCCGCGGTCTTGATATAAACACCAAAGTTCGTTTAATTGTAGAGGCCCTTTGATCACTACCATAGGAGAACCCCCGAGTCGCCAGGTTCGGATAACCCATATATACGGAATGATCATCTAACTTAGAACAACTAAATTCCTCAGCAATTTCTTTAAAACTAAATTTCGTAAGTCCTTCAGTTAATTGTTCTGTATCCTCGCACCTATTGCTGTTATAACATTTTTTAAATAAAATTCATTTCAATATATTTATTACAACAAAGTTTGAAAGCTCATCATCTCACTGACTGCCACAGATTCCCTCTCAGAAGCGAAATTCTTTAAAACAGAATATTCACGAGTATTACCTGAAGCGATTTTGAGATTCTTCCTCTAATATCAATACGAATAATAATTTGTAGTCAACTGCAGTAATTTATTGTCAAAATAACGCTTCGCTAAATAACTCTCAACAAAACTAATAGAATCCGGAGAGGGACACGCAACATGCGTGCATCAAAATTCAGTAACACAAGATGGCTGTTAAATAAATTCACCACGATCAAGACAAGATCTTCGACAATATGCACAAAAAAATTCCAATGGTTTTCTAAATTAAAGAACTTTGTTTTATGAAACCAGCTTTAACATCAGTTTTCCAAAAATAAAACTGATTAATTTTTTATATTAAGAGTTAATCAATCCCCAACACATTAATTGACCTTCACGCAATCGACTGGATTCATATTGTGTGCCAGTGACATGCGCAAACATGGGCTTCCCCTTTGCGCCATGGCCTACACAGCATTAATCAATTCCGCCTGGATTTCATTTAACAACATAATTTAGAAAGAACCCGGGGCTTGGATTTTATTGTGTTGGTCAACGCCTGATGAAACAACAAAGGTGTGACTGTAGCTTCAAATATCGACTGATGTCAAGATCAATTGCAAACTGTAACCAATTTATCATCCTCGAAAACAAGATTACTAAAAAATGGCATGTCGTTTGAAGTAAGCGATTTAAACATTATGAAATAGTAAGATTCATGTTGTAACTTTTTAGTTATAATTTAAATATTTTCATCACAACTACTGACTATCTACAAATAAACAAGAATACATATTTATAGATAGATATTTATAATACTACTACTGTTACTAATACTACTACAACAAATACTACTACTAATACTACTACTACTACTACTACTACTATTACTACTATTAATACAACTAATGCCGCAGCAGTTGTTGTTACTACTACTAATATTAATAATTATTCTACTACTACTATTTCTACAACCGTTACAACAACATTTAGTACAAATGATACAATTTCTACTACTACTACTAACACTAATACCACTAAACTTATTGGTAGTAGTATTATTATTGTTAGTAGTATCAGTATTGGTATTATTATAATTAGTAGTAGTAATGTTACTACTATTACATCTACAATTATTATTTGTAGTAGACTGAATAGTAAAAATAGTAGCAGTAGCAGTAGACGAAGTATTTTTAGTAGTAGTAGTAGTAGTATTTTAAGTGGTAGTAGTAATAGTAATAGGAGTAGTTTTGGTAGTATTGGTAGTTTAATAAGTTGTAAAAGAAGCGTCAATTTTAGTAGTAATAGTGGTTGTAGTTGTGGTAGTAATAGTAATAATAATAACAATGGTAGTGGTAATAGTAGTGATAGTAGTAGTGGTATTACTAACAATATTAGTAGGGTTAGTAGAAGTATTTGTAGCAGAATTAATATTAATATTAGATGTAATAGCATTAGTAATATTGGTAGTAATATATGTAGTAATAGTAAGAGTAATAATAATAGTATTAGAAGTTTTATAAGTAGTGATTCTATTGGTAGTATCATGGTGGCGCTAGTACTAATAGTAGTATTTGTTTCACCACTAGTATTAACTGTATTGTATTAGTAGTAGTAGCATTGGTTTTAGTAGAATTTATTGTATTACGCAATTGCATAGCGGTCACAGCCTTCATAACACATAATTTCTATATGCTTAGCAGTTTGATCCCTCCGTTGTGCTATATTGGTGATCGCGGAAGGTCGAAACGCGTCAGTACTTGTGACTAACAATAGTTTTGCCATGTTGTGATCCAATGATATTTCTGTTCACCTCAAGCTCACAAACTTGATTTACGTAATTGCTTCTACCACCATCGTAACCAGGGGTTGTTTAAATACACTAGATCTCAGCCTGACGTTCGTGCGAATCGCTATTTTTATTTCAAAAGATTTTCGATGTACAACGCGACGACAATTCCGTCAGTTATACTTTCTACTTTTCTCGACGTTTCTCAATGGATAAGTTTGACACTAGGAATGTTGTTATCTTATATATATATATATATATATATATATATATATATATATATATATAATATGCTAAAAGACCTAATGTAAATGCACTTTCACACCATAAGCTCAAGAAATTATAAATTAAATTATCTATACTTCATCTGCATAATATTTTTACCATATTAATGCAAATAATGTAATCTCAATTTTGCTGCGTCAATCGTAAAATTTAATTTTTAGGATTGTCGAAATTAAATAAATCGATCACGATTTAAAGTTATGTGGGTGATGCATTTCAGCTGGCATTTACTGTAGACAGCCAAATTACCATAGGCCAATAAAATTAAAAAATAAATGGTTGCTCGAGTGGTGGCAAAAATTTTTTAAAGTTTGAACTGCATCCTAAAGCATCAGTATTAAAATTATACGCACAACAATCAAATAAAAAGCATGTGTTATTCAATTGTTTATTAAATTTAGCATGATTACCAAAATTTTGTTTAAATATGAACAAAATTATTATCAAAGTCATCACGAACATCAGTTATAATCTCATGTACACATGCGATACATGCGATACATGCTTTCTGCCGACTCATTATTCTTGTACAACTTGGAATAAGCTGTTACTCGGTACACTATACCTATTACAGAATTGCGTATATACATAGGTTTTCCGCAAAAACTATTATGCAACAATTGTATATTTAATTAAATGATGCAATAATAACTGCGACATTTGTTAACTGATGTTGATGCAGGCCAGGCAGCATGGATTGCCTGGAATAAAAGGTGTTTAGAAGAAGTAGAAATTTTCCAGTTTGGTAAAATTCAGCCAATCTCGAATTCTATAATCAAGGTTGCGGTCTTGATATAAAAACCTGACCCATTAATTAGTCACATATGTCAGTATAAATTAAGAATTTTATAGAGTAGAAAAGGCAATTCATCCAGTACACCGGTTTCGTTCTAATTGAGAACTCATCATGTACTGGCCAGAATTTGCCGCGGACAATACTTGAACCTTGGCACGTGTGCTTCGAAATCTGGTGCTCTAACCACTGAGCCACCCTCCCGCGACAGGGTGGCTGAACCAAATATATAGTGGTTAAAGGGCGTAATACGGACTCCAACTGATGATTAGCCAGTAAGCACAAAACGAATGTGCACGAGACGTTACTATCTATTCATGCTGTCTCTGATTTATCCTTTTGGTCATATTTGAACTAATTTGCTGATAAGTGCGTAACTCCTAATACACAATTGCTTTAATATTAGTTATCCAACACAACCAGCATCTAACTGTTATATATTCAATTGAATGATGTCATGCTTACCGGGAAATGTGATAACTGATATCGATCAAGACAAGAGTGTATGGATCTGATGGAACAACAGATGTTCGGAAATAGTTGAGATTCTCAATTTTAGTGAATTTTAGTATAAAATTTAATCCATTGTGTTGGTACCATGTATCGACTCGGCAAACATGGTGTCAGTACCATGTATATTTTCGGTACCAAAATGTTGGTATTGGGTACTGGCACGACAACCATAGTGTTGGTACCATTTACAGACTCGGTATATATATATTATATATAGTGAGTTAGCTTTGAATTCGCATTGTCGAAGACTTTATATAAAGTTAGCTTCACTACTGCAGGTTTGCAAAGTTGTGTATGGATTTGATTTAAATAATTATTACCACCACCCGCGCAATCAATTATTGTTGAATTGTATTGCTTATATATGTATATGTGTCGAAAGCTGCAAACAGTTAATGTTCGTGACTGCATAGAAATTGTGTAGCCGACATTTCCAGTGAAGTTCAATGTATGCGAGACTGCTAGAGGTGAGAGCCGCATATCTAAATTTGAATTACATATATATTCAATGCGGTTTGATCCTCGATAGCCAGTTTGCCGTCGTACTCTGATGATGATCAAGGAAGGTCGAAACGCGTCAGTGCGTTGCGGCTGGCTGTAGTTTTGTTATGTTGTTCGACGACTGGTTAAATACAATGGGATTGGTGTTTACTTCAAGCTCGCAAACTTGATTTAAACAATTGTTACCACCACCCGCGCAATCAATTATTGTGTAAATTGTATTGCTTATATATGTATATGTGGCGAAAGCTGCAAACAGTTAATGCTCGTGAGTGCATTGAATTTGTGTAGCCGACATTTCCAGTCAAGTTCAATGTATGCGAGACTCGCTAGGGGTGAGAGCCGCATATCTAAATTTGATTTCCATGTATATTCAACGCGGTTTGATCCTCGATAGTCAGTTTGCCGTCGTACTCTGATGATGATCATGGAAGGTCGAAACGCGTCAGTGCGTTGCGGCTGGCGGTAGTTTTGTTATGTTGTTCGACGACTGGTTAAAAACAATGGGATTGGTGTTTACTTCAAGCTCGTAAACTTGACTTAAAGAATTGTTACCACCACCCGCGCAATCAAATATTGTTAAAATTTAGCCTACCTTAAATTCTATTGTTTTGGTAGCATTTATATGGTCTGGATACCAAATCGCATTTTCTAAGACTTCATATGATGTGGGCTCGGACGGGGCTTGAACCTTAGTACGTGTGCTAAAGTTTCTGGTGCTCTAACCGTTGCGCAACCTTGAATTAAATAAGTTCTACCACTGCTTGTCCAATCAATGCTGTTTTAATAAAATAAATATTAAATTTAATACAACTTTTACAGGTAGGGGTTGTCTGTTCTATAATGAGTTATTGGATGTGATTAGAAATTCCATATTGGCTTCACTTAAAGGCTAAATTAACTAATAAACATTAATTAGAATATAACTGAAAATTGTGTGTGAAGTGCGACAGAATGGCTCAGTGGTTAGAGCAACAGTCTACGCACCATACGTACTTGATTAAAATGAAGTCCAAATAGGACCGAAGGAATATGTAATATCGGCTTGAACGACAGATATAATCTCATTTACTCATGTGTTTCTTACTTATTAATGACGCCACAGGGAATTGGTTGACATAATATACCCCTTTCTATTTCTGTATGCTGTTATCTCTCACAACCAGCTAGATAAGTAAGACTGTATCTTAAATGATTGAAATAATTGCTAAACTGGATTAATGAAATTTACCTGATCAGCGTTATGACTAACACAGGCTGAATTCCAGTTGGTTTATTTCTTGAAGATGTTTCGGCAGCCGTTGTCGGCCGCCCTCTTGATTGCGTAGGTAGAGGTAACAATTCTGTAAATCAAGTTTGCGAGCTTGAAGTACACACCAACCCCATTGTATTTAACCAGTCGTCGAACAGTAAAACTAAACTACCGCCAGTCGCACGCATTGACGCGGTTCGAATTTCCTTACTCATCACCAGAGTACCACGGAAAACTGACTAGCGAGGATCAAACCGAACTGCATATATATAGAAAGCGGAATTAGACATGAGGCTCTCACCTCTAGTAGTCTTGCACAAATTGTACGTGACTGGAAATGTTTGTAATAAAAGTTAACAATAATTGATTGCGCGGGTGGTGGTAACAATTATTTAAATCAAATTTGCTAGCAAGAAATAATCACCAATCCCATTGTATTTAACCAGACGTCGAACAATATAACAAAACTATCGTCAGTAGCTCATGCTGAGTTTCTACCTTCCAGTGAGGATATAATTTTCCTTCAAATATATATTCAATGCAGTTTGATTCTCGCTAATCAATTTGCCGTCGTGCTCTGATGATGATGATGATGATGATGATGATGATGATGATGATGATGGAAGATTGACACCTGTCAGTGCGTGAGACTGGTGGTTTTGTTATGTTGTTCGACGACTGGTTAAATACAATGGGATTGGTGTTTACTTTAAGCTCGCAAACTTGATTTAAAGAATAGTTACGACCACCCGCGAAATTATTGTTTGCTTAATGTACGATATTTGTTTAAACGATTGAAAAATATCGAAACTTGATATACTAAAATTAACTGATCGGTGTTTTAACTAACTTAGCTTAAATTCCAATGTTTTTTCTTGAATATATTTCGGCGGTCTTCATCACAAGTTCAAAAAAACAAGCTAATGAAGCGAGGTGAAATTTACTATAATCATATCATTTTACTTCAGGTTTACCTATCTCTAAATAGTTGCATGTCACGCGTGTGTGTGTGTGTATATATATGTTTTTATTCATGACTGATATGTTCATTCGACTAGATGAAAGTAGCCTGGCTTAATATGAATTTATGATTTAACTTTGTGATACTATTTGTTTTACACTTACCAAATGAAATAACGTAACTAAGGTCGCCCTCACATTTTCGGATGCGGAGAGTCCAACCCGCGTTAGTTAAAACACAGATCAGATAATGTATGAGATTTCACCGTACAATTTTCCAGCATTTCTTAACAAAATATTAAGAGTATTTCAGGCCAACTGGTCCGTACATCTATCTATTTCATTTGAATTTCAATTCTTCATAACCCAATATTAATGATCTACGTGATATTTTAGTGAAGGAATCCAGTAACAGCAGATTGTTTTGATTGTCGAAATAAGCTTTTTCAGATCCTGGCTTACGTTACTTATGGAGATAACGATCTATGTCTATAAGCAAGGTGCAATAGTAATCATTGTTGTGAGATTTAACTCTTCAGAGGACAATTAATTGAGCATTTACCCTATCAATGACAATAACCTGAAGATAACACAGTTTTAGTGGGGAACTAGAAGATGCTGTTGAAAGCTGTCAAATATTTTGCAATCAGTTTAAATTGAGAAAGAATCCAAAGGTGTTTCATCTACAAGAGTTGCTCTCAAATGATACTTACATTATTCCAAACTGAGTCGGATTTATTTTTTGGTCAGCCACCAAATTCTAAACAAACGGTCGCACCTGATAATGTATTACAACAGGTTGGCAATATCTGTACAGTAGATGAGAATTTGGTGTACATTCGTCTACAACTAAAAAGGTAAAGAGAAAACGAAACATATTAAATAAAAATTGTGTTCTGTATTATCTTTTTCACCTTTCGCTTTCATCCACCATCCAAATTTACCATACCTAACGTAAATGTCATTAGCGTTTCCGCTGTCTGCCTCCAACGTTAAATAAAGCTTACATTGCACCTGTGGGCAATGTAATTTAGGTAGACACGGCAGAAAATTTAATTTACACTTGCAATAAGCGGCTCGGCGGTTTTGGAGATGAGATGCCAGACTCTGAACCAAGAGACTCGTTCTCAAATCCCGGCCGCGGCAATTCTTTCAATTGAGTGCCCCATAAAGATGAATTCTAGATTACTGATGAATTTCATTTAAGATATTATGCTATGTTAAGCTACACCGCCATAATTTATATGATCAAATTTTGCCATTATAATTCAATTCATCGCATATATATGCACCTTATAATGACTAGAATACATAGGATACCAATATAAACGAAACATTGCTTAGGAGTGCTGATATCATTCATATGCGAGATTAGTTTCGCCCTTATTGAGCACTCGTGCGTGTTCTTCTCCGCTGCCAACACTTACATAAAATTATGTAATTTTTTTGGTTTACTGTGTATCAAGAAGGCAAATTTGGAGGAGCTGACCCATTAAACAATTGAATAAACGTTAAGAATTTTTTTGTTAATATATATCTCATCATTTTATATATATATATATATATATATATATATATATATATTAATAAATATTATTTCTACCAGTATCTACAGCCATTGTTCTGGATTCGTTAGTATATTCGTTCATCCAATCCCAACTGTATATTTGTCGTAACCAATCCCCTCTTCGTTATGTCAGTCTTTTTGTTTTGCGCAATTTAGACTACTCCTTTTGCGTAACGTCATTTGGTGTGTCATCGCTTTCATTCTAATTGCGTCCGTAATTGATGGATATGTCGTATTTTGCAAAACGTAGGCTATTTTTGAAGGCTTGTCAGTTATGTCTTTGTTCCAATCCAATTTAATTTCTTTTTGAATTATTTTCTGCACGTTTAAGCAGGGATTCAGCTTATTAATTGCAATAGCTTCAAAAGCCAGAAGCAATTTTTTCTGTTTTTGCTTTGTACAGAACCGAAAAAGTGTTACTACTAACAACATGACCTGTCTGTATATATAGGAAATTGTGTATTAGCTACTTCGCACTTAGTAATGTTGGACAGTTGGTTGATAAAATCTGCTATATGATTCTTTCATTATCAGTAAAGAAGTAAACTTCATGTAAAATATTCGGCAATGCGACTTCAAAACCAACTCACAATATACAATATTCAATATTGTATTGGTTATTGCGCACCTAGTAATTTAACTATTTCAAATCGGACCAGAAGGACGTGACGTGGCCAATATGAAGCAAAGGTATAATCTCATGCACTCATGCGTTACTTGGTTGCTGGCAGCTCATCATTAGGAGCCGATACCAAGCCCTATTCACATAAAATATCTAGTCAAGAAACGTGAGTCAAGTGTACACAGTTCAAGTCGCTTTTCCGAAGACTTTATAGGAAGTTAATTCCATTAATGTTTGAATACACATCCGTGTAGTAGATTTATTGTCTAATTTCGAATATTTATTAATCTAATACATATCAAGTATAAGGCGTAGTTATAACTTATTTATGTGTAATCAGTAGATACTAAACGTAATGAGATTATACCTTCTGTTCCTGCTAATTTCTTTTAAAGCTAATGATGTTGTGTGAATGGACGCAGCTTTTCTTAGGAATGGACAAGAAATTCGCCTAGACACGTCATCCTGGTTTACCTGCCGTTTTTGCTACTTCTCGTTATAATGAAAGATTCCTATTCATCGAAAAAACTCTACGTTAAAGTGTCACCACAGAATATTTTCATGAATTCAAAGAAAACTGCGTAGAGCAAATTCATACCACATCAATTTACTGTTTGTTCCAATTCGTAATTAGTTCTTATATTTTTATTATCTATTCAAAATTCAAATTACAATCAAGTACTTATTACTTCTACATTAGTTAACATGAAGTCAAGTATGGACTGTCTCTAAAACAGGACACTGTTTGAAAGCGTACCTTACTAAATAATATTAGCCACAAAGTTTCAGAGAACTACAGAAATTTATTTTTCCTAGTTGGTCATGTTTGTCTGCAGTGTTGTTGCTTTTACTAGTACGTCTTTGCATTTTAATTTCAATATTCCTTAAGCACGTATGCTGTTCTCTAAACATATATATATAATGCCTTATCAAATATTTATATATGTTATGCACTGTTAATGAAAATTTTTACAGCCCGTTTCATTATTATTCAATAATCGGAGCCAGAATATTTTTTTAACAAATCAATAAATCAGTGATCATCTTCATTAATACGTATTATAATATTTACTTAACATAAATAAAGGATTTTGTTTGTTATAAGTAATATTCAATTAAAGAATCCTAGATTGCATAGATGAGGATGAGACTAATTTTAATCAAGTATGCGGATTTGATATTATAAATCAATGTCTACTATTATGTAATATTTTGATTTATTCGTCTTTTTGTTTACAACATTATATAATCCACTAAGATAAGTCATTGGCAAGAAGTATGTAATTTTTATAAAAATGTTGAAATAAGCAATAACTAAATAATTGCAACTACTATTTACATTCTCAATGCCGCGTTTTGCGTACGCGGGTAATAGCTGTACACGGGCAGTTACACAAAGATACGATATTTCACATTTTCCAATTTTGTTTTGTCTTTGATCGGGTTGACTCATTTTTACTTCAACTGGAAATGCGGTTCTATCACATCTTCGTTTACATTCATTATATTACACAAAAGAATCTTTTGAAATTCTCCATTCTGGTATTTTAATCAAGAGAAACTAACTTTCTGAATTCAGCCTCGATCATTAATTATTTTTTTTAAATAAAACAGTAAAAGTTTACATCACGTGGAAAAGAGTTTTAAACAAACATTAAGTAATATTAATAATTTTCTAAACAGAATTGTGGTAACAACCAGGCAGGTATCGATATGAATAAGGACGAATATGAAATTAAAGGTTCAACGCCAAAGGTATTTAGGGCAAATATTTTTTGGTTGTAGCAATGTATAATATAATAAAGATAGTAATAATAAATATATACACATATCATTTAGAATATGAGCTTTAATATATAAAATTCATCGTAATTTTCCCATGTTCACAGGTAAAAATAATTGTTAACACATGCACAAAATCGTCTTTTCTCATTTTCTCCTCAGGTATCAGAAAATGCACATATTTCGATATTTTCTGTAGTAAAAACATACAAAAAATAATTAAGAAGAGGAAATGGTTTGTATGTGAATGTGGGGAAACATACAATCATTTAGGTGCATCAATTTCCTTTGAAGCTCAATGCCCGAAACTGCTTTTCTTGCTTGCATCATATGGACAAAATATGTTTTTCCCCAACGCTTCATGAATTGGTAACTCAATTCTGCTATTTCATTTACTTAGTATCTGAAAGGCAATATCTAATGAACAGAAGTGTGAGATTTCAAAACTTACCCAAACATCGACAAACACGAAACGAATGTGCATGAGATTATACTTTCCGTTCATGCTGCCTTTGGTTTATCCTTCTGGTCACAACTGAACTAATTTGTTACTAGGTTCGCAACACCTAATACATACTTTCAAGATGATGGCATGTTTCTTTTTGAAAGATGTAGGTTGAAGGAATTCTCTTTCATGTCAGTAAATGAAAAAAACGATTTTCTAACAGTCTTCGATATGCTAATAAAAATTCATTTACAATAGTGTAAAAAAATAACATTTTTGCAAGCCAAACTGTTCTGCACAGTATTTCTATTGTAACCTACTCATGTTTTTTGTCATGGAATAGATGAAATTCAAATTAGAATTTGGTTTCAATTGGCTATATAATTAAATTAAATGTATCTGACTGCCCTGTTCAAGCCAAGCCTGTACAAAGCGAGAGATTTTCATGTAATTCAGTCTTCTCCGGTAGGTTTTCCGCGTGTTGTCAGAAATTGTTTGCTAACGGACGATTGCAACCGCAAGAAGGAGGCGGACTGACAACCCTGGATTGTGCCACGTCTAGTCTGCCTGTTTTTCTTCGACAAAACCAGGACAGCAGCCACAGATGGCCTTGTGACCATCAACAATCTCCTATTATTATGTTCGACCGTCCGAAAAGCTATATAAGCTTATAACAACAGCCCGCCTTAGGGCCATCAAGTTGAATGAATCGAACGATCCATAATTTGGGTGATCATATAACAAAAAGTACGCATCTCCAGCTAACATACAGTCGCGTTAGAATTTGGTCATACTTCAATTTCAACATTTTTGCCTTATAGAGAGTCTTTTCAAAAGCAAAAGGTAAAGGTTTGTGATTGGTTTTCAATAATTGCCAAACTGTTTGTAAAGATTCAATAAAAGACGAACATCTGACTGATTTCACACTTAATTATATAATAAACAAATTAGTTAATTAAACCAAGGTTGTGATCTGCATATAGATGTCCCATTATGTACGTACATTTGTCAGTATAAACATAGCATTACATATTGTAGAAAAGGCAATTCATTCAGTAGAACGCTTTTGTCCTTAGAAGGAATTCTGTCTGTACCATCCAGAATTTTCCGCGGACAAGTGTCCTACCTGGGTACATTTGCTTCGGAATCTGGTGCTCTAACCACTGAGCCACGCTGTCGCACACTAAACACAATTTAAGGTTATATACTGACTAATGTCTCTTGGTTAGCCTTTCCTTTAGGCGGAGTCTATTTGGAATCTCTTTAGACCTGCAGATCCAACTAACAATCTACAATCTGTCATTTTTAGAACAAAAACCACGCTATATGTGGATGCGGTATTGAAATGAACATTTATATAATTAAACGAAAATTGGTTGCGCGGGCGGTGGTAGCAATTACTTTTTAATCAAGACTACGAAATTGATATAAAATTGACAAACAATATTCTTTTAACTATATTAATATTAATTTAATACCACTTTCCAGTATGGCGTGGTGTCTTTTCTAACTGGATGCCATATAAGCTTCACTTATAGGAAAGGCTAAACAAGAGACATTAGTTAGTATATACCTGAAAATAGTGTTTAATGTTCTGCAGGGAGGCTCAGTAGTTCAAGCACCAAATTCCGAAACAGACGTGCCTGGGTTCAAGTCCCGTCCGCAGAAAATTCTGAACGGTACGCAATGATTTCCTTATAAGGACGAAACCAGACTATTGGACGAATTGCCTTTTCAACACTATGCAATGCTTGGTTTATACTAACAAACGAATGTACATAATGGGTCAGGCGTTTATATCAAGATCACAATCTTGATTTGATCAATTGTTTTCCCCGCCCACAAAATCAAAGTTCATTAAGCTAAAAAAAATTTTTCTTCACTTTATTGAATGCACTCGTATATTTAGTTATATTTAAATAAATACATCACATCTATAGATATATCCAATCGCACACATACACAACACAAGCTTACCTAATGGAACTCCATTAATAGCTATGTGATGAAACCATTTTTCAAATGTTTCATCAGTTGTCTATATTTGTCGGAGTGAGCGAACTTGACGTCGGAATATATAGATTAAATATTTATGCATTGAACAAAATACCCTCAACCGGCATAGAAAAATTTCATGTAACCTTGAATATTTTAGTTTGATGAAAACACCAATCCATTATATATATATATATATATATATATATATATATATATATATATGAATCAATGTAAACTAGACATTGTATAAGGTAGCAAAGGCAGTTAATCCGGTAGAGCGATTTCGGCCTTATTGGAAACTCTTCAAGTACTGTTAAATATTTTGTCTTCCAAAAGGTCTCTAACCTGGGCACATCTGATTCTGTGTATTCGGCTCTAACCACTGCACCATCCTGCCGTAAATAACACACGATTTTCAATTTTATACCAATTCATGTTTTTTATCAGCCTCTCACTCTATTGGGGCTTATGTGTAATCCCTTTAGAAATAGCGTTCCGGCTAACAACACACAATCTATCATTTTGAGTATAAACATCACGCTATCTGAGTAAGTGATACTGAATTTTTTTAAATATAAAAAATCAGGAATTCATTAATTGCGCTGGTTCTGGTAAAAAAATATTTAAAGAGGTGCTACATAGGCTCTTTTTGAAGGATAGGCCAAACAAACAACCATAAGTTGAGCGAAAATTGGTTACGCTGTCGGTAAAAACAATTTCTATAATCAAGGTTGCAATCTTGATATAAACACCTGGCACATTAAGTACATACATTTATCAGTATAATCTAAGAATTGCATGCTGCAGAAAAGGTATTTCATCCAGTACACTGGTTTTTGTGAACTCATCACGTACTGGTCTAAATGGATGCCATATGATCTCCACCTAAAATGAAAAAACTAACCGTATTAAATTAGTTAGTATATAACTGAAAATTTTGTAGTTTGCGGCAGGGTGGCTCAGTGTTTGTGCAACAGATTCTGAAGCAGACGTGCCCAGATTCGAGCCCTGTCCACGGAAAATACTGGTCAGTACGTGATGAGTTCCCAATAAGGACAAAATCGGTCTGTTGGATGAATTGCCTTTTCTACACCATGCAATTCTTAGTTTATGCTGACAAACGTATGTACTTAATGGATCATGTGTATATATTTATATCGCAAACCTGATTCTAGTTAGCATAAGTTAGTATCTAACTGAAAATTACATTTAGTATGCGAGCACAGGTTGCGCAGTAGATAGAGTCATAGACTCCGAAGCAAATGTTCCCAGGTTCGAATCGTGTCTGTGTAAAATTCTTGACTATAAATGAACAATTTCCATTAAAAACAAAACCGTTCGACTGGATAAATTTCCTTTGTCATCTGACAAAAGATTAAGTGTGTACTGATTATATATATGCATATACATAAATAAATAAATAAATAAATTATATATATATAATATATATATATATATATATATATATATGGATATGTTCACCTAAGGACTTTGAATTAGAGCTAAACTTACTTCGCGAAACGTTGAGGAATAACGACTATCCCGGTTGGTTTATGGAATATATTTTTAGGTTAAGTAATAAAATGGATACCAGTCTCACATATATATATATATATATATATATATATATATATATATATATATATATATATATATAGATGAGTTAAAAGCGTGAGAACATTTAAAACAGACAAATGTTAAACTAATTGTAAAAATAGATCATAGAGTAGTTGACTCCAACTTTGTGCTTTACAACATAAATTATTTTAAAATGTAAAGCTTATGATTTCATTCAACTTATCCTTAAATTTTGAGTTCCTATTTGGTCACACGTATATTGTCTGCTTCAAATTAAAACGCCTACAAATTTTGAAACAATCGATGAAAAACTGACGTACCTATAAATTATTTCTTTGGAGATTTATTTTCGCGGGGCTCATAATATGAAATAAAATTTCAATGAAATCCATTAAAATGGAGCATTTATGAAATATAAGCAAGTTTAACGGAAAATTCTAACGCGATAAACTTTTCTATTTCGAGTTGTAATCAATAATTTGGCGGAAAGAATATTAAATACGGGCCAGAAAACATTTACTTAACTAGTCATTGGCCAGGCTAACCATTGACTTGAACGCTGAAATATTAACAGCCTCTCTTGCGTAAGACTGACCATTAACATTTTCTATAAAACTTGCTCCACGCTCCACATGATCCTCTCTTTTTGATATTATCATTGGAGCTCTCACTTTGGCATTTGGTTGGTGGTGAATAAAATTAACGCGTCAACAAACAGAGAACGGCACACATACAGTAAACGCTTCAGAAGATGCTCTGTGTGACTATCCTTTTGAATGAAATGTATTTGAAACGCACATGATATCGTGGGCATATAAACACATGAGCAAATTGAGAAACATTGTCGATCACTTACTAAATACAAAGAAATATGGGTAAACGGGAAAATGCACTTGAATACTATTGGTTGCAGTTACTGTTCGGACGTGCATATATACACTTGTATTAGCGCTGTTTAGTTGTGTTTTGTACAATTAAGTTCATATGAGCAGGCTCTCTCGCCTTTATGTGCATGCGTGCTTGATTACAGATTACAGTGTTGATATTTAAATAAATATAAGCAAAGCAAACTCTAACTATGCAAATATTCATGGATGCACATTACACACTGTTCAATGATTCCTTGTATCGAATTCAAATGACTGCAGTTACTCACTGAATAGGATATCCATTCGGTGAATTGACGCTTATCATCTCAGTGAATAATATAAGTTTACGCACAACAGGTTAAATACACAAGTGAAAACCAATTTCTTAATGCATACCCCAAAGGTTCGGACAACAAAAATACTCTCTCCACACATGAAATATTCATTCAAGTATTCGAATATCTATTTTTACCTGCTATTAATTATTATTTTACCCAAAAATTTAATTTTCTCTGATTAAGGACATATTTAAGAATATATGCTCTTACATATATATATATATATATGTATATATATATATATATATATATACTCTCTCTGTTCATAAATGAATACGAGTTACGAAATTGGTGAAAATATGTAGTTAATTAGAATATAAATAAATATAAAGTTGCTGTCTTTCACTATATATATATATATATATATATATATATATATATATATATATATATATATATATATATATATATTAATGAGTAGCTGATTTGAAGTTATGGAAAGCGAAGTATTTTTCTGAATTAGGTGAGAAATGTGCTTGAATGAGGAAAAGCTACAAGGTTGAAAATATTAGTATGCGGTTAAATGAATTGAAATTTTATTTGTAATTTATAAAGTGTAAAAAATTAATTTTAACATGAATGACTTCATTTTTTTTATGTGTATGTTCATGTTCTTGAAAGTAGAAATTGTGTAAGAAGTACACGTATTGGACTACACATTTCTGATTGCGTTAAAAACGTAATGATAGCATAAGTAAAACAAACAAGGAAAGAAAGTTAGTGTGTAAATGAGAAGAGAGAGACAGACAAAGAGAGAGACAGATAGAGAGAGAGAATGAGTATATGAGTGACTTAGATGGTTGTTCAACTTGATTAATTGGTTGGTTTTATTTTCTTTAACTTTTAGCAGATTTGAATGTAGTGCCTATTTGTAGTTCTATACTGATGATGATGACGGCAATGATGATGATTATGATGTCGATGATGATATTCTCATAGTTACAACTAGGACAATGCATATACATCTTTGCCTAGTCTCCGCCTATATTGAAAGTCTACAGTTGGTATATGCGGGAACTACTTTAACGCATTGCATTTCTACACAAGTCTCAATAGGACTGCTCTTATGTTACCGTTACATATCAACCAGTGTTATGTCTGTGTCCTAACTGAACTGTATAGGCACAATTATCTGTCGTTGAATTGTGTGTTTCGAACGTAATTTAATGATCATTCTTTTCTCAAATGAATTGTACTAAATGTTGTTTGTAGAAGTGCACAATACAAGGCGACTATATTTCTAGAGTCTACACGTCAGGATTGATTATTTTGGGTTTTCTTTGACACGGAATACATTTGCTTTGTGGATATTTGTTCTATTGTGGTTTTCTACACAGCTTATTTTGTTATTCACAACTAAGCTATTACATTTGAGATAGTTCATACGAGGCGTAGAAGCACGATTTTTTGTAGTCTGAAATTACTCGGATCAGTCATCCAATTCGTAAAATAGTATCCGTTGATTAATGCTCCGTCAAGGCGCTATCTCCAGTTGTGTCATTATTGAGAAATATGTCTCAGTATTTTTCTACTAAGTATTATGCTATTCTGGATTTATTTTTTCACTGGCTGTAGCATTACAATACTATATGCAACGAATTTGTAATTTTATTGGTAACAGCTCATTATTCGGCATTGATAGTAACCAGAACGTGATAAGGTGCTAGGAAACACCCGTCAGACACAGTTCATATGTTTGGCGATTCTCCATTCAGGATTTAGCTTAGTCACCAAATCGACATATTTTATCATTCCGTGCTCAAGACTCTCCTGGCAATAATCCGTCACTGAACTTGTTGTTAATTGTCGCAAATCTGAGACTCATGTAGTCGTTAATACTACAACATTTTGTAGTGAAATTGGTACCCTACATATCCACACAACTACCTAGAAATGCTACCATTTAAGGCGTACTATATCGAAAAGCATACTAGCACCGTTTCAATTGTTTAATTTATATCCAATCAATTACTAGATGGACAGGCAGTGATTAAAGATTTAATTATCTATGTATTACGCACATAACGCTAGAGATTGAAACAAAATTACCAACTGTCAATTTGGCATAACAAACAGACAAATATCAGGCTAATGCCTCGTTACACACAACAATGTTTTGCATTTCGGAATTACACAATCAAGCCCTGCAATCACATAACTGTTTGGATTCGTTGCAAGATAATTTGTCACTAATGTGGTACAAACCCATATAGTGAACATGTGTCATGTTGAAAGATTTTGTTATATATATATATATATAGTAAAAAAGTGATTTACATTGCTTTCCGGAAAATAAATACTCCAGAACTAGACAGAACGTGATCACTTTAAATGTTTATTAACTTTTATTCAAGGATGAGGAACAAAAATAAAACAATTTATTTTCAGCTCGCCGGAATAATTTAATATATTAATTGTTGGACAATTCACTTAGTTCAGGATTCTTAAAACCGCAGCCATGCTCAAAAGTCTGAAAGAGAAGTTTGCTAGACAGCCTACTGTCGACAGTGAATTGCCTGATTCAACAACTGGTCTAAACAATGAGACTCGAAGGTCGAACACCAATTGGCGTATGTTCCGATCTGCAACACTCTCGCCGAGACACCGCTCATTAGTGAATCACGGCGAAGAATCTAATTTGAATAAGGTGGACAGCACTACTTCAGAACTTGACTTGCCAGACTCATTCTCGCCTCAAGGTCAACACTACCTACGTAGTGATGATTCGAATGAGGCGCAAACCAAATCAGCTACTTTGGGCTACGGTGAAAGAACAACAAATATCAGGTCATGCCAACCGTCGGCTTTTAGTTGTCTGCTACAACGTGGTAGATCACGAGCACTTTCGCTTAGCCAACAGTTACACCCCTCGCGATGGAGGAGCGCAAATCGAACGTCTGAATCAGCAGATCGTAACCAATCAGAAACAAATTATAGGGATTTGTGCACATCGGAAGTGAAAAACACTCGTCAGCTGACAGAAAATGACGACCATGCGAGCATTGCCAAAGAGCAAAATCAAACTGGAACACTTAATGGAAAAGATGTTCTTATTAGCTATTCAACTGTTAACAATGGTGTTACTATGGATGCCACTAAAGCAACGTGCCAATTAACAACAGAACGTATGGCTAAAAAGCCCACATCTACTAGCAGCCAAGATAGTACTTGTTCTAGTGATGAGGAGGCCGTTACTCCAACTGGTGAACCAACGAATGCGCGGCCATTGTTTCTTAATCTTAAGCGTACATCAAACCAAGCAGACTTAGTGGATTCTGTAGATGGCGCGGTAGTCAAAATGCAACACTTGGATAACGTATCTACGGCGGCTACCGGCAGAGTGACGACCGACAGGGTCAATTTTGCAGCATTACATAAAATAGACAATTTAATAACGGATATTGACGCGACTCCAACAGTTGAACTGGACGAAGAGACAACACGATTTGTATTTAGCTGCCAATCCACTTACGAGGCAGGTGATGAGTTAATGGATTCATCTCTGGTAAGTCATGATGGGTTAGGCGTTCAAGCACCAAGTTCAGCTGAGAAGCTGAGATCGCCTAGTAAAGAGGCACATGCTGATGGACTCGTTGTTAAAACCTCGGATCCGATTCGAAAATCAAGTAAAACCCGAAACAGATCAGATAGATTTAAAGACGATGAAGAAGTAGCAGAGAAGAAACAAAAAGAGCTCACGCTTAACCAGAGCGAAGAATTTTCCTCCACCACATCCAATGGAGGCACAAGCAGGAATTCTAAACGAAAAATAACTTTTAGGCCGACAAAATCAAGTGGTTGCTCTCCACTGACCTGCGCCGCCAGGCAAGATACGCCAAGTCCATCGATGATTGTAGCCTCAAAGAGGCAATTTGATAGCCAGCAAGAACATGAAATAACACCTTGCCAAGAGAACGATAAAGCAACGGGAGTAGATACAGCAAGGGTGTCAGCTAAACGCCCCAATGACCTACAAAACTTAGGCTCCGGTCAGAGTAATGCCAAACAGAAAAGAATAGTACGACTTCTGGATGTAAGTAATATGACCTATTGAATTATTTTTTGTTTGAATTTAAACGGACAGCAGATTGAGTGGAGAAATTGTTAACTATTTTGTCCAAAATTTGCTGATTGATTTAATACCTGCTTAATAACCTGATCCTTGTTGTGACAAATTCAGGATTGAAACAGCTTTTTACTTTGCTTTTTTTCGCTCTTTTCTTGTGCTTGACAATTTAAAGCACTCGTAGTTCGGTAAAATCTTGAATCATTTACATTTACAGGTGCACAGTTTTTGTTTGGTATTAACTGATGGGTCCTCACTTGTCTCTTCAATCTGAAGCCGTCTATCAGTTGCTTGTCTGAAAAGGAGGTTGGAACCAGATTTTCGGATTTCCCCCCAATTTTCCGGACTTAATTTCCAGTCCCATCTTCAGGGTTGATACCATACTCAGTACAAAATCAACTTGTGGCAATATTCGCTTAATTACCTGATCCTTGCTGTGACAAATTCAGGATTGAAACAGCATTTTTCTTTGAAATACATGCTTGTTTGTCTCCAAATTGAAAAAATGTTTTGCAATTAAATGAAGTTTAATTAATACTCATAAAATGAATTGATAATTGGAATTCAAAGGCCATTTTTTTGTTTTCGACAGCAAACATTTTAAGTTATCATTAATTTACCGTACTTTAGCATTAAATAATGCATTTAAGATTTTGAATCGTGTTTCGAAGCCATAGCAAGATATTCATTGCCTATGTTGAACATTGGTCTTAAAAGTGTTGCAAAAAATCTAGTTTCTAGAAAATGCTACTGTTCTAGAAATAAATGTGAAATATGCTGATTAGTCACTCATCCCAGAAAATCAAAGTACGCCATTATTATTTCTTTCAGTAACTGCTAAGTTTACCGAAAATGTCAAATTTGGTCTTAAAATGAGGAAACCAAATAAATTCTCATCACGAATTTTAAGGTCTGCACAAATTAAATGCTATTCATTGACAAGTTGTGATTTTTAAATGTAGGACAACAGTTAAGCAATTGACCTCATATGTTCAATATTCACTACGGCAACCAAGCTGCTTACTCCTTGCAATTTTTAGTTATATTCCAACTTATGCTTTTGATCAGCATTTTTTCAGTTGACGTCTACTTGTCATCGTGCACGAACTAAGGTACAAACTTGCTAACCCTGTTTTGCATAGTATTGTTTTTATTATCACAGTTTGGTGGTGATCAGCTGGAACTTTATGACGAAAATGATACCAAATTATACGAACTTGAAGGAATGACTATGCTAAACACATAAGTTGTGCTATTAAAGAAAATTTACAGATAATGCTCGGCTTGAGTGGCACACTTGCAAGACTCAAAAGCCTAAGTCCCCTATCGGGGGATACTTGAAAATATTTTGTCTTATAAGGAAGAAACTGGTCTACTTGATGGATTGCATTTTCTATCTTGAGCCATATTTAGTTTATATTTACCATATATATCTAGATATATATATATATATATATATATCTAGATATATATATATATATATATATATATGTATATATGGAATTCGAATATAATACCAAGATATTTTTGTGTGTTCGTATTATTAACGAAACATCGCATAAGGTTGCAACGCAATGTATTTAGTTCACAGGATATCAAGATTACGATGCTGATCGAGGCCAAATTACGAGGAATTTCGCTAGAGCTGCAGGTGATCTGGATGTCTGTTATTTTCTGATTCGTCGATATTTGAATTACCGAGAACTTGTATGATTAAAGTAACTTGTATAGGATTGCTACTTATCATTTACAGTGAGTTCAGTAGATGCGTTTAACTGGTCCAACTGTCCAAAATTACTTGACTAAATATCTAGTGCGTTTGGATTGTGGTGCCTGCTCAAGCGAATTAGTCGTGAGTAAACAAAAAAAGCATGCGTAAATAAGATTTTTCTATTAATTTTACACTGAAAATAAACTTGAATAAGGCGTTATATAACATGGCAAAACTAGTCTATAGTTGGTTCTAAGCATCGTGTAACATCGTGGTATGCCTAGTAATGTTAGACATATGTAATATTTTTTCATCTTATAATGTTTTCCATAATATAAATTTAGATAGGTAAATTAAATTGAGTTTAATTATAAAATAACAGGTAATCATTAGTGCAGAATAATCAAATGTGAATAGGGAACATATTACCCACCTCAAACAAATTGCACAAACGACATATACTGTAAGCGTGTAAATTTGCTTTACACTTTTTATATGTTAAGAAAAAAGTACATAAGTTCTAACAAATAGATAACGTTTGTGGCGGAGAGCTAATATATATTCAATTAGGTATTAGGTGTTGCGCACCTAGTAACAAATTAGTTCAAATATTACCAGAAGGAGATCATACTTTCCGTTCATGCAGTCTTCTGTTTATCCTTCTTGTCATAATTCAACTAATTTGTTACTAAGTTTGCAACACCTAATACATTATTACATAAGTTCTAGATAGTTCTTAAATAGCACGAATTAATAAACCGCTAACTAGACTTTGCATATATTACCTGAAATTTACTTCAGGATATTTTCTTTCGATTTCATGGCCTAAACTAATTACCCTGGGAAGGAGATCACTTTGTCCTTCAGCTAAGCTAAACATAATTATGTAAACTAGGATTACTTAAATTAATATATTAAGGCTTATGAAAGATAAAGGGACATTTTGAATTGATACAACTATTTACTCACGAGAAAATATTCTTCCAATTTATCTGCATTTTCTTAAAAATTAGATTTTAATTATGGACCGATTTGCAAGTAATGAATAAGTTATTTCATTCACTAATAATGAATGGTAAAATGCACTTAATTAATAATTTCAACTTCGCAGAAAAATATTTTGAAATTATCACCGCCCACAAATGTTCATCTGATTATATAAATGTTCACTGCTCATGTTCGAGCAATGTCCGCGGCTATTTCTAGCCATTACGTGATGAGTGTGTAATAATAACGAAACCGGTCTACTGGATGAATTACTTTTTCTACACCAAACAATTCTTACTTTATACTAACAAATGTATGCACATAATTGGTCAGGTGTCTATATCAAGATCGCAAACTTGATTAAAGTAATTATAGAGAAAGTTCCCAGAATGCAGTATCATTTGTATCACGTCTAAAGGCAACTAATATTGCTGCATTTTTGCAAACGAAATAAGTACGTCATTAAATTTATATATATATATATATATATATATATATATATATATATATATATTCTTATAATTAGGAAAACACAAATAACAAAGTGGATAAAGGCCATTTATTTCGTGAATACTAATCATCTCTTATACAATCATACATATTTATACATTTTGGGTTTTCAATTGATTATGCTAGTGGTAACAAATCTGACTCGTTTTTACTGCTGTTTCTTGTTTTGGCTAGTTGGTGAGTGTGTATGCGTTTGTGTTTGTGTGTTTGCGTGTTTGCATGTAAAGGTCATTCTCGCAGTATTGCAAAGTGATGTCTGAGATCTGGTCATTATTGTTTTGATAGCTTGAGAATTAACCATTTGTGCGCATTGTTCACTGTTACATATACAAGTGCTATTTTTCCCAGTATAGTTGATCGTTTCACCTTGTTGCGCAAAGTTGTCGTTTTCACATGGTAACAGCGCCAGTGTGGATTGCAGTGTTAAACGCTCACATTGTTTGGAGACTTCTGTCATCGTATGCGCCTCTGTTATTTCCACTTCAGTTTGTTGCCAATCCGATTGTATGTTTGTTGATTCTAGTCGAGGGCCTGTTTGTTCTTGGCTGGATAGTAGTAGATTGTTGTTGACACCAAACAGAAAGATGATTCAACGAACATCGAATCAAGGATTAATGCAATTTTGTAAAAGATGGAAAAACATGTTCTAACATCGATGGCTGACTCCGAGATTAGATCAAAACTCACAGAAGACATCCGAAAAGCAAAACCCGTCGGAACAAACACCGCAAGATTGTACGGCAAACAAAACACTCATAAAGCCGTGACAGCCTCAGGAGCTCCCTCGATGCGGCCCATTATGTCAATGATCAACGCTCCACAACATAAACCAGCCAAGTTTCTCTGCAAACTACTTGAACCAATACGGAGCATCATAAACGCAAACACTATCAAGGACTCCTTCGAACTAGCAAATGAATTGAAGGGGAAGAACATCCTACAGAATAAAATGGTCTCGCTTGACGTCTCATCCTTATTTACAAACATACCACTAGATAAGACAACGGAGATCTTGTGTGACCTCATCAAAAATGAGTTTTTTGACTTCCCTATAGACACCAATGACATCAAAGACCTCATATTAGCATGTACTAAAAACGTGCAATTTACATTCGAAGGGATATACTACCGCCAGATCAATGGTGCAGCTATGGGAAGTTGCATCGCATACAATCTGATTGGCAACAAACTGAAGTGAAAATAACAGAGGCGCATACGATGACAGAAGTCTCCAAACAATGTGAGCGTTTAACACTGCAATCCACACTGGCGCTGTTACCATGTGAAAACGACAACTTTGCGCAACAAGGTGAAACGATCAACTACACTGGGAAAAATAGCACTTGTATATGTAACAGTGAACAATGCGCACAAATGGTTAATTCTCAAGCTATCAAAACAATAATGACCAGATCTCAGACATCACTTTGCAATACTGCGAGAATGACCTTTACATGCAAACACGCATACACACAAACACAAACGCATACACACTCACCAACTAGCCAAAACAAGAAACAGCAGTAAAAACGAGTCAGATTTGTTACCACTAGCATAATCAATTGAAAACCCAAAATGTATAAATATGTATGATTGTATAAGAGATGATTAGTATTCACGAAATAAATGGCCTTTATCCACTTTGTTATTTGTGCTTTCCTAATTATAAGAATACTGTGTTAAATTACAAGGAATGGACATTATAAATATATATATATATATATATATATATATATATATATATATATATATTTCTTTTTAAAAAGATCAGCAATCTTCACTAAAATGTGTATGTTAAACTACATGCATTTGCATATAAGGCTGTCAAACAGTTACAAAACTCACTTTGATATTCAGAAGTTAGGAAATTCCCAATTCCAATGCTAAATTTGATAGAGTAAAGGAATCATATTTTTATACATGTATGTATAAATAATTCATTTTTATGAAATAAACAGCTAAATGATTCAATTTAAGTTTATTGTGAATAATTTGGCAAAGTTCTTTAAAACAGGCCAAGTGTCGCCAACATTTACGCACACTAACATGAATCCTGGTCACAACTGAACTAATTTGTTACTAGGTTCGCAACACCCAATACATACTTGCCTCCTTAAAATCGTACTCAACTATTAATTAGAATGAAATCAATATATCTGTTTCATATAATTAAAAAAAGCACCCACAACCCCACCTTTATCAATTCACTATGAGCGTGAAATGATTAAATCAAGTTCAATAACTGAAATTTCTTTTAGATTGATGTACGCATAAAATTAATTATATATACCTGAATAAGTATCACCTATAGACACAAAGGAGATGCGATACAATGTCAGGAGATCAGGCAGTCAAACATATAAATGAAGCAGATTGAATTAAATTTCATAGTAGCTATATTATTTAGCCTTTATTCTGTGTGATGAACTGCGGACATAAGATGGAACACGGAGGACGGTTCTTAAAATTCTCCGTTGAAAAAGACCTGCGAACAATACTGTGTTGGTCACATAATGGATTAGGCAAAAGCACATTGCCTAGTATCGCAGCAATTTATTGGTTTTATTAATACCCTTTGTCAGATGATAATTCGAGTTTATTAAAAAGTAAAACACTGCGTTTGTAACGTTAAAAACACACTAAGTAATTCAATGTCAATTACTGAATTTTGTTTTTATTACGAATGAAGCATTACTTTAATCAAGTTTTTGATCTTGATATAAACACCTGATTCCATATTTATGTATATTTGTCAATGTGAACTAACTATTGTCTAGTGTAGTAAAGGAAATATATCCAGTAGACCAATTTTTTCTTTATTGGGAACTCATCACGTACTGTCCAGAATTTGCCGTGGACAGGGCTTGAACTTGGGCACGTCTGCTTCGGAATCTGGCGCTCTAACTACTGAGCAACCCTACAGCACACACCACACAATTTTTAGTTATATACTAACTAAAGTTTCTTTGTTAGTATTTCCTTTGGGTGGAGCCTATAAAGCATCCCGTTAGATCTGAATTTCCAACTAACCACCCCCAATCTGTCATTGGGTGGTAAGCGCACCAGATTCCGAAGAAAACGGGCTCAGGTTCGAGCCCTGACCGCGGCAAATTCTGAACATTACGTGATGAGTTCCCAATAGAGACAAAATCGGTTTACTGGATGAATTGCCTTTTCTACACTATACAATACTTAGTTTATACTGACAAATGTACATATTGAGTCAGGTGTTTATATCATGATCGCAACCTTGATTAAAGTAATTGTTATCATCGCCCGCGCAACCACAGTTCGTTTAATTATGTAAATGCAGCATTTCCATTTAATATAAAGAAAAGCGTTCTATATTTTACATTTTACTTTTTTAGTATATAAACAGTATTATGAAATTGCATGAAATTGAAAATTAATTAGAAAAATAGCAATAAAATTTACCAAATAATACGTGTAGGACAAATATCCTTTGAATTTTCGCGGAGTGCCACCTTCATATTTTGCCATGCCGCGTTTTGCGTACGTGGGTTGTTGTTTTGCACTAACAGTTTTACAAAGGTCCTTGTAAAACGTTTAGTGCAAAGCTACAACCCGCGTACGCAAAACGCGGTATTGCAAAATATGTATAAGAATCATTTTTTCCAATAATTACAGAAGCATCGGTGTTTAGTGCATTGAATAAAATCTCAATGTTATTTAGGTATTGTGTTGGTTTATTATTGGTTAAGTGTTTTAACTTATGTTTTGTAATTACACATCAAGCCAATGATCATAACAGAAGCATTAACAAAGGGTGTCACCTTGTACGCAGTATCTGTTTTATGATTAAAGGTTTGCAGCATGAAATCGAGCTTAATTGACAGTTCGGTAATTAGCGGATTGCGAAACAGTCTTGAAATACGAGAAGCAAAATTGTCAATACATTAATTTGCGAATCTCAAATGGTGAAAATCATTTATAGACACAGAATAAAAGAATTATCGGTCAGCAATTTCTGGTTTAACATATATGCATAAAATCATCCTTTTAACTGCAACGCTAGGAAGAAAGGTGCAAATTTGAAACGAGCATCTTGTAATAAAAAAATTGAGATCAAATAAATAGCTGATGATACATAATGTTATTCTATATATATATATAGAAACGGTTTTTTGACTAGGGAGGTGAAAATGGTTTGAATAGGGCAGTGAATTCTTAATGGTTGCATTCATTTTTGGGAAGAATGAAATCCGGTAACACAGGGTAATTAATGAAACCGTATGAAAAGTTAGCGGCCAGAAGACAATTAATGGTTAAAAAAACTAAATTAATACTTATTGAAGCTTCACGAACTCTCCTCAAAGGCTGGCATCACGTTCCTTTATAGAAATATATTCTAGAAGAGTCAAACTGGATAATTTTATCACCTCAATACTAATTTTGAGCTATTGAAACCAGTGGAAATATGCTGGCATTTAAAGTATCTTGTGTGTGGCATTGCTTCCAGCTCTTTCCACTTACTTTAGCACGTGTTCGTTGATTCTTACACTGTGCCATGTTAGGTTCTACCATACAGTTCGACTGGCCATTTGCAAAATCGTTGATGTTTATGTGAAGCTTGTAAAATTAATTTAACAATTTTTATTGCAATCCACACAACCAATGATAGCTAAATTGCATAACTTATACATGTGTGGCGAAAATTGCACAAATCTTGTTTGTGACTGCCTAGAAATTTTGAAACCGACATTTACTGTCAAGTACAATATATGCGTGGCTATTAGTGGTGAGAGTCGCATTTCGGCTTTTCCATCCCGTATGTATGCATTGCGGTTTGATCGCCGTTTAAAAGTCTTCCGTTGTGTTCTGTTGATAATCATGGAACAATTAGATATTGTTTGTTACGAAGAACTAATATATGTAGATATATATGCAATTGTGTATTAGGCGTTGCGCACCTAATAGCAACTTATAGGAACAGAAGGATAAAAAAAGTTAGCATGAACGGAAGTGATAATCAAATGTGCACATTGATTTCGTGCTTATTGGCAATACATCAGTAGGAGCTGTTATTACACCCTGTATCCAAATATATATAGTGGGTATAGAATGTAATACCACGAAATTTGATTATTAATATCGATCAAGGCCAAAGTATATGGATTTGCTGTTTTAGCAGGTGTTCAGAAGCAGTCTAAATTCTCTATTGTGATACAATTTAGCTTACTATTAAATTCATTACATTGGTGCCATTTACCAACACGGAAACCATAGTGTTAGTACCCTTTACAGGCGCAGTATATTTTATATAAATATATATATATATATATATATATATATATATATATATATATATATATATATATATATTGTATTGGCTTTCAAGTCGCTTTGTGGAAGAATTTATATGAAGCGCACTCCATTACTGCTTGAATACACATTCGTATTGCGTGTCAGTGATGAAAGTTTTTCTTTGTTTAGCAACTATGTAAATGCAAAAGTTTTTATGTTCATATCCACCTGGCAAACTTGATTGGACAAGTTTACTTACTCTTTGCTTGAGATAGAATGCGCTACAGATGCAAATCCATTCATAAGTAAAATTTGATCTTTGGTATTTGATGTTTAAATTTATAGTTTACGTGTTATTAACACAAACTTGGGTTTTGGTTTGTGTGGATCGTTTCGCAGCACATAATATTTGTCGAATTTATCGTATATTTCTCTCTCAAGGCCCTGTTAATTAGCATTTTTGCTACATGAATAACCTAAACGTTTATTAGAAATCTGATTTATATAACTCATTAATATCACTCTCTATAAACACAGATTTACAGAATTTATTGTGTCTATCTGAGGACGTTTTAACAAATCTACTCGCATATTTGTTTTAAAAAAGAATTTCGAAATGTAAATAAAGCCACCTATTTACATAAAATTTGTTTATCTAGAGACTCTGTCTCATTACACCTTATTTTTTAAACAATGCTATATATTTTAATTATCAATTAAATCAACTAAGAACTAATATATATACAAGTATGTATTATGTGTTGCGAACCTAGTAACAAATTAGTTCAGTTGTGACCAGAAGGATAAACCAAAGGCAGCATGAACGGAAAGTATAATCTCATGCACATTCGTTTCGTGCTTACTGGCGACTCATCAGTAGGAGCTGGTATTACGCCCTTTAACCACTATATATTTGGGTGAGGAATGTGGGATAATAGGACGGTACATTCTCTTAGACGAATGTGTAAACCTATAATAGTGAAGCTAACATCATACAATGTCTCGAAAATATGACTTAACCACGCTAACTCATTCTATATAATATATATACCGAGTCTTTAAAGAATACTAACACTATGGCAATTGTGTCAGTAACCGATACCATCATTTTAGTACCGAAAAGGTACATGGTACTAACACTGTGGTTGCCAAGTCGGTACATGGTACCAACAGGATGGATATCAATATATGCTACAGTTCACCGAAATTGAGAATTACAACAATTTCTGAACACCTGTTACTCCAGTAAATCCATACACTCTGGCCTTGATCGATATCAGTTATCACATTTCGCGGTAAGCATGACATCATTCAATTCAATATATAACAGTTAAATACTGTTTGGTGCGGAGAACTAATATATATGCAAGTATGTATTAGGTGATGCGAACCTAGTAACAAATTAGTTCAGTTGTGACCAGAAGGATAAACCAAAGGCAGCATGAACGGAAAGTTTAATCTCATGCACTTTCGTTTCGTGCTTATAGGCGACTCGTTATTAGGAGCCGGTATTACGCCCTTTAACCACTATATATTTGGGTGAGAAGTGTGGGATAATAGGACGGTAAAATAACTTGGTTGGTTTCCACCGTTTTAGTGCAGATACTTCATACAATCTTGAATGGGGTGTAGACGTGATTTGGTACCAAACTGTACCTTTTTCCGCACAATGGTGAATCGAAATGCGGAAATGCGAAGGAACTTTTCAATGAGAATGATATAAATTCAAAATTAGTGCGGGTGGAGAACTTATGTTCGATATTTCTAAATGTCTTTTTTTTGAAAATGATAAAAAATTTTGTATTCAGAATAATCCTTTCATAGATCTGACTGAATAAAAAAAATAAATTCTTAAGTATTGCAATTGAAGCTGGGTTGGTATTCCATTTGAAGGCTGTCATCCTGATATAATTGTACAGGCGTTTAACGTAAAGTTTTTAATTAACTGATCATTAATATGCTTTTTCGCCAACATAAAACTAGTAAACTACACTAAGCAACAAATTTCGTTGGTTACATATCTCAAGCAAGAGAAAGTTTCTTTAAATCAAGTTTGCGAGCTTGCAAAAAACGCGTCTACCGACGCGATTCAAATGTCCGTGGTCATCATCAGAGGACAACGGCAATTTAAATAACGGAGATCAAAATAAATTATAGAAAAAATTATGGAAAATCAGATATGTAGCTATCTTAAAGTTTAAGTTTGTAACCGCATAAAAATATTTCAGTGGACATTTACAGTCAAGTACAATTTTAAAAAGACTACTAGAAATTTGAGACGCTTATCTCAATTCCCATAACTTATAGATGACTTGCTGTTTGATCCTCATTAGTTAGCTTGCCGTCATGTACTGATGATGATCCCTGAATGTCGAAACGCGTCATTACGAGTGATTGACAACAGTTTTCAGATGCTGTGTAAGTATTTAGAAACAATGGATTGGTGTTTATAACTAGCTCACAAATTTGATTTGAATAATTTTTGTCACCATCCGTGCAATCACTGATTGTTTAGTTGTATAACAGCAGACAAATTTGACGGCTAATAAAATAAACCTACTGCGAAGTTAAAATATGTGGTTCGCGCCATTTTCATGTTCGCGAACATGATTTAAATACCTTTTTTCCGTTAATCGCACAATTTATGATTATTTAGCTGAAAAAGAAATATTGAATTTATTAGCAAAAATCAGTTCTAAGAAAATGGCGAGCAAACTTTTTCTAATCTCGAAATGTTTTCATTTGCACAATTCTCAGATAATAAACTGGTCTTCTTCCAAATCTAAGTGGTTTTTGCAATATTCGTGAACTGAATAAATGATTTCACTCATACCTTATAAGAGCTTCAGAATTTATGTTATGAATTTTTATTAATTCGTTTTATTGTAGAATAATTAAATTATATACATTGAATAATCTGGTTTAGAGTTAAATGATAATTGGCTCAAAATAGAGAAATTGCTGGAAAATATTTGTGCCAGAAAAAGAATATATGTGCGATTTTGTATTAGATGTTGCGCACCTAGTTACTAATTAGTTCCAATATGTCCAGAAGGTTAACGCAAAGACAGCATGAACGGAACGTACAATCTCATGCCCATTCGTTTCGTGATTACCAACGACGCATCAGTTGGAGCCGGTATCACGCCCTTTACCCACCATATATTTTGGTGAGGAATGGGGGAAAATAAGACGGTACAATCTCCTATACGAATGAGAAAACCTGCGACCTTTATCTAAGGTCGAGCTGATACCACAATTAACAGTTGCGGGACAATTGAAGCGTTCGTAGGTCGGTAAAATCTTGACACCTTTACATTTCCGGGTGCACAGCTTATCTTTCTAATTGATTGATGAGTTCTAACTGAGTCCGTGAATCTGAAGCCATCCTTTCATTGCTTGTCCGGAAATGTTTGTAAATTAAGATTTTCCGAATTTTGTCCGAATATTTGGAATTTACTTTCCAGTTCCCTCTTCAGACCCACAGAAAAAATATCTTGTGACATATAAATTCATCAAAAATGCGACTTTCGAGCCAACTCACTATATATAACTATTATATATATATATATATATATATATATATATATATATATATATATATATATATATATATATGCCAAGCCTGTAAAGGGTACCAACATTATGTTTTCCGAGAAAGTACATGGTACTAAACTATGGTTGCCGAGTCGGTACTTGATACAAACAGAATTGATTACAATGTATGTTAAAGTTCATTAAATTGTAGATATACAACTATTTCTAAACATTTGTTACTCCAGAAAATCTATACATTCTGTCCTTGTTCGATATCAGTTATCACATTTCGCGGTAATCATCAAATCATTAAATTAAATATATAACAGTTAGATACAGTTTGTGGTGGGAAACTAAGATATATATAATTTTGTATTAAAGAAATTGTTATACTTAAAAGTGAGGGTTAAAATACATGTGACATAATAGGATATATTTCGGAAAAATAAGTTTTAATTTTAAAGAGTTAATCTAAATATTGAATCCGTAGACCACCATTATGTGAATGGCAGAGTTGTACTAAAGAAATTTTCATAGCTTCTGAAATAACAGAATTTTTTGTGACATTCCAACAAATACCTGAAGGATTTTTTTAGGTCAATATTATTTGGAGATTTCTCAACCAATGCCATGGATCATCCACATGCAAGGAATATAGTTAAATAACTAAACGAACATTAGGTGATTAAAAGTAAGAATTTAAATAACTTATTGTATTCGGTATCGACTGAACAATTTTAATAATTATTTTATTCAATGGAAAACATTGTCGTGATTTGTAAAAACGTTTGGTCAGCAAATACGAAATCCTAAGTAATACTAATACTGCTATTACTACTACTACTACTACTACTACTACTACTACTACTACTACTACTACTACTACTTCTACTACTACTACTACTACTACTACTACTACTACTACTTCTACTACTACTACTTCTACTACTACTACTACTACTTCTACTACTTTTACTACTACTACTACTACTACTATTACTACTACTACTACTACTACTACTACTATTACTAATACTCCACTATTGCTGTTACAACTAATATTACTAATAAAAGTATTATTAATAATTATAACATTAATATTAATATTAATTACCAAATTTATCTTCAAATAGGTTTTGGACTCAATATTTTGCGGTGTGTAAGCATTCAGGTTATCAATGCCGCGTTTTGCGTACGCGGGTAATAGCTGTACACGGGCAGTTACACAAAGATCCGATTTGTCACTATTTCCAATTTTGTTTTTGTCTTTGATGGGTTGATCATTTTTACTTCAATTGGAAATGCGGTTCTATCACAAAGATGTGATAGAACCGCATTTCCATATTGAAGTAAAATGAGTCTGATCAAAGACAAAACAAAATTGGAAATAGTACCAAATTTATGTATTTTTTAGCTTTAGAGTTTAACTGACCCAGCTTTTGAAATACACAAAAATGGAGAAAAGATAAACATGAATTTTACTGATAAGAAGTGTACTTTTAATCATTAAAATATCGTTCAATTGGACGGGTAAATGTAAAATGTTCATATAATTATACGTTGGAACAATACTAAATTATAAATCATGCGAGAAGAAAGATCAGTTCCTCAAATAAAACTAACAAATGAACCTACAAATTGAGAAATTGAAGATTTCACTTTAAATATTTAATATATACCACCTTAAACAGTGAAGGTTACACAAAGAAAGCCATATGTAAACGGTATAAATTTATCCTGAATTTTGTTTTAAATTTAAAATTTAGCTGATTTTACCACGTTTATGATGTCAAGTTAAACAGTATACATACACACATACACACACACACATATATATATATATATATATATATATATATATATATATATATATAAATTGGCAAGATAAACTAAGCAATGTATAATGAAGCAAAGGCATTTCATCAAGTAGACCGTATTTTCCTTATCGATAACTGGTCAAGAACCCATAGGAATTTGCCGCAACCGGAAATTAAACCAGGGCGTATAAACTGAAGAACTTAAAGCATCCACTGCGCCACACTTGTTGCAAACCACACGAACTTTTTAGTCATATACATCTACAATGACTTTTTTCCTCGTGGCGTAAAATCTGTAACAATTCTCTGGTGGCTATTTCCGAATTTTGGCCAAATAGATGTCAAATAGGCGCTACCTAAAACAAAGTCTAATCAAGGCATAAATTCTTCTACGACCGGAAATTACGTGTAGTTCGCGTCACGATTGGTGCAATGGTACGAAAGCAAGGCTCAGAAGCCTATGTGTCAAAGTTCGAACCCATCACACAGTAAATCCTGGCAAATACTGTACGAGTGCTTATTATTAACGAAACCAGTGTACTTGATGAATTTCTTTTGTAAGATCGATTAATTACTATAATTAAGGTTTAGATCTTGATATAAACAACTGTCCTATGGTATACATAGATTTTTCAGTATCAATTATGTATTGTATAAAGTGGAAGAGGCAATTCATCCGGTAGATCGGTTTCGTTGTTAGTGCTAACTTGTCACGTTCAGAATTTGCCGCGGATAGGGCTCGAAATTGGGCACGTCAGCTTCGGAATCTGTCACCCTAACTACTGAACTACCCTGCCGCACACTATATAAAATGTTCATGTGTATATAATAGCTAATATTTCTTCGTTAGCTTTTTCTTTAGCTCTAAAGTTCCAACTGATCACCTCAATCTTTAATTATAGGACAGGCATCACGCTACCTGGGCACATGTTATTGAATTGAACATTTATATAATTAAACGAACATTGGTTGTGCGAGCGGTGATAAAAATTATTTGACTCGAGGTTGCGTTTTTGATATAAACACCTGACTCATTTTTTATATACATTTGTCAGTATTAACCAAGTATTGTATGGAGCATGAAAGGTAATTCATCCTAATTCATCACCTAATGTCAAGAATTTACCGAAGACAGGGCGTGAACTTGAACACTACACAAGTGTTAGTTCATACTGACTAATGCATGTACTTAATGGGCCATGTGTTTATATTAAGATCGTAGCCTAAAATATAGTAACTATTATCACCGCCTGCGCAACCAATGTGCATTTAATTATTTCGATTGATTGTCCTTTAAACAGTATGTTAACGAAAACAATTTCATATTTCAAAAGATGTATGGTTTGGAACAATGGAAAATCTTGATCCAACGTCATTTTCAGACAATCAGCTAATTGAAGGCTTAAAGAAGAAGGGACAAGTGAGAACCCATCAATTGAGGCCATAAAATTACATCATCTGAAGATGAAGGAAGTTCAAGATTTTACCGACCTATGAGTGCTATCAATTGTCCCGCACAAGAAAAATGCGGTCAAATCCACAACAATTTCATATTTCTGCTGTTATGCCTCATGAGGCATGAATTCAGCTAGAATATTAGCAAAATTGCGGATTTCTATAAATGTTTTTTCCAATAGCAAAACGAAATTATTAGAATCCCAACCATTTGCAGCTTATGGATGAAAGTGCTCTAATATAACATTTATATTTATTATATTTATTTCATATTTTGATTATTTCATTAGATAATTTCATAAATGCGTGGGATATTACTTTTTCTAATAAAACTTCACACAAGACTTTAATAATAAATGAGTATACTAAGTAATTATAAAATATTTTAGTACGGAACAATCGATTTCCCATTTATATTTGAGGTATTATTTCTACATTTATTTCTTTTGTCGGTTAAATGCACACACACTAAAATTTTAACAAAGACTAAGCCAAAATATGTGCAATGTTTAGCAAGATCTCCCTCGCCAGTCAGTAGAGTTTGTTCAGAATTAATTCACGGATTTTTTGTTCATTAAAAAATTGCCACGATAAGAAATAGTAATTAAAAATAAGTCAAAGCTGTTCAACTCACAAGCGTGGGAACGCGTAAATGATTTTATGACAATATTAACATTAATTCATTTATTTAAATTTCATACAATTCGACATCAAATCACATGCGATAATGAACAAGTTACAGCGTTTTAATTATCGCTGTATGAATGTGGTTTATTAAAAAAATGTTTTAACTAGCTAAACATTGACACTTCAAATTTTAAATTTGGCAGCTTGCATAACTAGAAAAAAATGTTTGATTTCCTTTTATTCTTTTTCAAGGCCAATATGTTATTTGTACGTATCTAAATTGAAATCGTAAATACAAATGCACGATTTGCCAATTAATGAATCACCACGAAGTTTCAGACGGATTTTGGTACTTTACCTTTATATATATATATATATATATATATATATATATATATATATATATATATATATGTATATAGCAGTATTTTATGAGATTGTTGCTGTCGGAACGAATTGAAAACTTCACAACCTAGCAAGAAAGATATCATCTTATAGATTTATTTTTCGTTAATAACCACTTATTAGTAGTAGACACCATTGCCATAAGCGGAATTTTAATGCACGAGTAAGCAGTTATGTCATGAATTCGTCATTACTCTGCGAAACATTTTACTGCATGGAACTTCGAGTTTTATATTTATATATTTCGATTTGTCCATTTTTCGTGGGTAGCGCATTCGTTGTGAGGTACAAACCAGCCATCTCCAATTTGGCCTTATAAAACGCAATATTCGATCCTCAAATGTGATGAGGAATTAAAGTTTAATGGCAGGACTTTATTATGGATACAAAGCGCCTATCAAATAAACTTTGATTAGCATATTACCAGAAATTCACTAACTAGAGGCATTTCGTCCTAGAAGGCAGTCATCTTTTGATAAAAGAATTGCATAAGGGTCATGGTCATTTGATGCATACTTCACACCACCGAAGTTCCGCGTCTCTTGCAATTATCGGTTTTAATACTAATTTACGGTTTTGATCAGATTTACCTTCAGATAGATTCTCGTGCGCATCGAATTTCAACTAAAGTTCCCCTAGCCTCTCCTGGTTGAGATGAGAACCTCGGTGGAAAAAGGCAAATTGCATGCATTGCATGAGTTTAGTGGTGAAGTGGATGTTTTACATGACACTGTACAAAATGCTCACCAGCTAAATGCACCACCGTGGCTATTTTAGCTACTATTGATAGGTGTCTAATATGGATGATACCCGTCATTTTGATGAAAACCTTTTTCTATATTATGCCGTTTTTTATTTTAACCAACAACATACATGTGATCAATTTTTCGCATTATACTTTTATTCATTATCGCTTCTCCATGTTGCGTCGTTTCTGTTCTATTTTGGCAGTATTGGAATGATCGGTTGCAACTTTAGGCAAAATTCAATACACACGAGGAACGTCTAAAGTAAAATAAAAAATTGCACGATTTGGTGTAACTCTACGCCTCGGTGGAATAGGCTACGGTTTTCATGATTGCAAGCAAAATACTTGCCGGATTATATCTGTGCCATGACAATTCTGACCACTTACCTGACCTGCGTTTTGACTTACACAAGCTGAATTTCATTAGTTTTGTTTCTTCAAAATATTTCAATGGACTTTGGCAGCCGCCTTCTTCAGTTCACTCATCATCATACGTTTTAAACACAAACAAATGGAATAAGTTTGTTTTATAAAACTTTTTTAATGAGCGAATAGAAGAAGGTGGTCGCCGAAGGCCATAAGAAATGATTTGAGGAGACAAAAAACTGGAACTCAGCCTGTGTTAGTCTAAAATCAGGTCAGATAATTTTGATTAATCCAGCTTCCCAATTTTTTCATTCTTCCGATTTTGACCACAATTTATTTGTGCCCAATTAAGATAAAACCACCACACATAATGGATTACATATTTTCACGGATGCTATATTAATTTTGGACCGGCAAAATATAGCCACAAATACACAATATCATATATATATGTATATATATATATATATATATATATATATATATATATATACCACGCCTGTAAGGGGTACCAAAGGTGAATTCACTCGAGATAATACAATGAATGTTTCCTCTGAATCTGTTCCAAGTTTACCTCAATTTCTTATATAGTTACACTTTTTTACATTAGATTATCCTTCAATATTGTTTCACAAATTGGCATAGTCCCTTCCTTGTAATACAAAATTTTGAATGGCGTGTTTAAGCTAAAGAACCAAATCTGGAAACACTTGGATCCGCCTTAAAACTGTGGTCGATTGCATAGCATTAAACCAGAGGCTCACTTGTTATTTGGCCGACGACGGCCATTCTATCTAACAATTATTTGCAATATTACGCTATGCTTATTTTTAACGACAACATACATGCGCAGCCCGAGCCTTTGCAAGGTCACTGTAGTAGCTTCGGATATAGAATTTAATAAGTGGAACTGCGACACTACTCAAACTGGTTATATTATTGTGCATTTACAGTTGTTGATCATTATATTATTATCGCTGACTCTATTTTCTATTAATACCTTTCGAATTAAGAAAGATCTTGGTACTTCTTTAATTCAATTTTGGTGGGGAAAATATCCACATTCAGAAATGTTTGTTTCGGAACTAGTCGTCAAGTATAGACAACAAGTGCCGATCTGGGTTATAAGTTATTTTTACGGAAAGTGATATAACGCTTATCATATTATCATGTTTTTATAACATTTTTATTTGTTTATAAACGTAAAATTATTGCAATTATGTGCCTTTGTCATATTCATGATGCGCTATTATGGCATCCGTTTTGAAATGGTTATTGGTGTATCCTGTGTAACTTGCTACGTTTATCTCATTATGACTTATATAGTGCATTCATATTCGAGGTGTTACTATCATGGATTTTATTGTGTTCATCAGATTCATTATTATTATACAGATATATTTATTATCAACGGAGTACAATATATGATATGTTCATTTTCTTTGTGCGTTTTTATTTTTTTGGACTATTGTAAACAACGTAGTGATGTAACACATGTTTCAGACTAAAGCAAACAACACCAAGTAGCCTTTCAAACGAGGAAAGACTTTTTTGAATTGCTGACAGCTTACTAGCTAGTGAAGGTCTGGTAGATATAAATACCCATATATATATATATATATATATATATATATATATATATATATATATATATATATATATATATATTCATATACAATCGGATATATATTTGTGTTGGTCTATATCTGTCTGTATTTGTTTTAAAATACCAATCAAATGTAAGGTTTTCAATCACTGAATATATTTTGAGCTATGCAAATTGGTTATAATTTGTGTATATTTTCTGTACCGATACGGGAATAATAATATCACCTTCATCCTTTCATGTTTGTACTAAAATTTTGCTCCAATTTCTTTTGATACAACCTATAAAGGGATAAAATATGCAATGCTTTAAACATTCCTGACTTCTCCAGATGTAAATAGGAAAACTTACGAATTTAATTAAGTTTATTATATTACTTTGAACGATAGCGTATTCATCAAGTGGTAATTTGCCAATTATTGGATGTGTTTGAGACTAAATTGTATATCGACCAAATTACACTAATTTTCTTTTGTGACAAAAATCACTAACTTATGATATAAAAAATATTGAAGAGGAAGGTAGGACAGTATATTGTGGTTAAATAATCCTTTTAACTCCTGCAATTTTAACGATGAAAATTGATAATTACATGTGTAACGCATTTAGCACACATAATGACAATTTATCAAATAATTATTTTTAATCCAATAGTCTAAAAAATATATAAATTATATCATCAATTTTTATTATAACAATATAAATCATTAGTGTTTTTAACCGTACTCACTATCTTAATAATGTTCTAAAGTTGCTGTTACATTTTCTGACATTATAGAAACTAAGTTATATATCACGTATGATAGATGCACAAATATAACACAGTTTTTAACAGAACTTTTCTGCACCTTCTAATATACTTATATTTTATTGCACCATGTGCAATCAATCAAATTCGCTCTCTAAGAAGATAGACTTTGGGTGGGTGATATTTTAAACTTTAAAAGCTTTACGCAAACAGGTGGTGGCTTGTTCTACATCATAAGGTTTTTATTATGTATTGATGACGAAACGTTTAGATTGAATCGATTTAGTATCTGTAACTGTTGGAGAATATATACATATATATATATATATATATATATATATATATATATATATATATATATATATATTGGAACAGTGCTTATTTTATGTATGAAAAAATTCTTTTTATAGATCTTATCACCACCTACGCAATAAAAACACTGGCATAGTAGAAATTGTTTAATTCTCATTGACAGAAATCTAGCTAAGCATTTAGATATATTTCCTAACAGAATAGCGCACACACTAGGTTATTTGATGCAGTAAGATAAAGGTTACTCTCAGAAAGAAAAAAATAAAAATGTCATCTCACCAGAATTTGTCACAACTATTTCCCATGAAAATAGTCTACCTCCGTGCATTTGGAAAACTAATTCATGATGAATGTAAGTACAGGTAAAATATGTATTTGTTGACAAAAACGATCCCTGAAAATGTTTCTGCCTCTACTTACAGACTATTTACTGTAGATATCTAATTCTAATTCGCATATCAATTAATGTCTAATAATTTGCAGTTGGTAAATAACAATTTAATTTAGCAATATATACACATATGTTATCGAAGCAAATAAAAATCTTATATGTAGATTTGAAAAAATTATTTATTTTCAATGATTGTAATTCCCTTATTTTTATTAGTATTGCTTTTTTGTTCTCTAAATTTTATTAGATGTTTATCTTTCTAATTAAAAGGACTTGTAAGCGTCTTTATACGCGTCTTAAAGGATTTCTAAACTTGTTAAATTATTTTAAATTAAACCATTGAATGTATACTTCTCTAGTTTAATAATGCTTGCATACATAATAACAGACTCGTGCTCTTTTCTGTCTGAAAATAGTTACATTTTGCGAAAAATTTACTAAATAAATATTGAATTAAAGTATACTGGCAGGATTTGACTATATTTATGTTTTCGCCATGAATTAAATTTAGCATCAGATATAAAATACAATTCATCATCTAGAACGGGTTTCTAATTTTTGTTACTCGTCATTAGGTGAGTAGAGAGCCATTTCCGGGGTTGAAACATGTGATATTTAGTTCAGTCTTACGGCTCATCTCCTACTTCGTTCCCTTATATAACAATGTAAAACAGACACCATGTCACCTTGGAAATCGATATTGAACACAAATATTATAGCGAACTTTGATCGTAAATATACCTTTTTGGTGCGCTAATTATTTTGAAATATTTCATTTTGTATAAAGACACTATGTAATTCCCGTTGGTCAATGAGCAGATATTGATTCCATCGTTCCCCAGTTTAGTTATCTCATCAGCCGGGCGACTTAGTCGAGTCAAGTTCTGCTAGCGCTCCTTTTATTAATACGAGTTGTGACTGGAGTTTCTCTACCGCAAATGATGATATTAAATGAGAAGACATAATGTATCAGTTTATGATTCTTTATTAACGGAACATTGATTGCTTATCACGGAAACACGTCTGCTCATATATACTTGACAACTCGTTTGTGCATAGCGTAATTTCAATAACGGTAAAGTTTTCCGACAGCCATGTCTGTTTTAACGGATAAAATTCAATAATCAACGGTTAGCTAGCAAGGCCAGTTCTTTGAACAGGAAAAATATATTTTGGTATGCATGCCGAAATTTCACCTAAAATTTATCTGAATGATCTCACCTCAGCTCTCTCTCTCTCTCTCTCTCTCCTTCTAAGTCACTCTAGACATCTGTTTGTATTAACTAATCTAAAATTAAACTAATCAGAAGGAAAACGACATAAACGAAGTCCACAGTTTAACTAGCAATAACTAATTACCGAGTAAATAATATTGTAGCATGTTGGGTAAAAATAAAGCATATGGTATAACTGGCTAGTTTTTGACCGATCTAATGGATACAATCACAAAAAGATATAAAATTGAAAGTCAAACAAAAGAAATATTGTAAGTTATAAGGTAATTTTTCTCCAACACTAATGTGGTCTATTAAATCGTCAACAATTTTTTAAATCTCAAAATGTTTACACAATCTATTTTAAATTTCAAACAGAAAATCATACCAAAATGTTGCCAATTATATTATGGCATTGGTTTACCTACTAGCACCTGAATTATAGTACATAAACACATTAACATTATATGATGATTATTTAATTCAGTAATTCAGTGATACTCATCAATAGCCAAATTATTAACTAACAAATAATTAATAAGCCTACGAGTTCTTTTTATACTAAATGTCCTTTCCTCGGCTTCTACTTTACTGCACCATGTATTTACTTTTATTTGCCAATCTTCCACACCTGTGCTGTTCTAGTCTTGTCGCCTCCTGTTTTAGAGTTGCAGAAACTCGATACTCTGCATCACACACACGGCGTGTAAATGTACTTCATCGAATAGACAGATTCCATCCATATCTGTCATCGATCTGTGGTGGCCAAATGGGCTGCAATAACCTGTGAGAATTTGCTCAATGTATACACGTAATTAAGCGAACTCACTTTAATTATGTTGACATTTATACAAATCAATATTAAATGTAAATATCTTTTTATGATTGTGATTAGATAAATCAGGATTCGCCTTGTGCGTGTGTTCCAAAACATAACAAGAAGCTAAATAAACGTTCTAATTGATGCATCTAAATATTTCATTACTGTTATTGTCAAACCTAATTGGCCATCTTGAGATTATTAGCAACTCTATTAACGCATAACTATTTATGAGCCAATTTTGATTAATATATAAGTTTCTATGAAAATATTTCATGGCCTATTTTTTTACTTTATTAACCTGTGACTAGTGGAACAAAAGGTCTACTGATATTACGCTGATGTCAATTCACAAATTGTTTTCTATTTATTACAACGTCCATTCTCGCAGTTTCAAGTTGATTTCATGTCTGTATAAGGATTTCTTAAGGAGTAATTTTTATAATTCCACTGTTTACTGTTCTCCTGCTCAGCACGATGTTATTAATTTTTATAGAAAGTTGGTGCACTTAAAATTAGCGCCAATCTCAATAAGCTTCGCAACCAATTAATATACCAACATGTTTTAGCATTCATTGCATGTCATCAAACCACATTATAAGAAACCAAAGAGGATTAAGTTTCGATACATTTGGACCAGTAATGTGTGTATTCAAAAGATTATGTTAAAGTATAAGATGTATTATATAAGTGTATAATTAAGTATGTATTAGGTTTTGCGAACCTAGTAACAAATTAGTTCAGTTGTGACCAGAAGGATAAACCAAAGGCAGCATGAACGGAAAGTATAATCTCATGCACATTCGTTTCGTGCTTACTGGCGACTCATCAGTAGGAGCCGGTATTACGCCCTTTAACCACTATATATTTGGTAGAAGAATGTGGAATAATAGGACGGTACAATCTCCTAGACGAATGTGTAAACCTGTAATAGTGAAGCTAACATAATCTAAAGTCAACGACAATACGACTTCAATGCTAACTCACACTATATAATATATATATCCGAGTCTGTAAAGGATACTAACACTATGGCTATTGTGTTAGTAACTGATACCTTTTTTAAATCGATGAGTACCGGATACTAACACTATGGTTTCCGAGTCGGTACATGATACCAACCTGATGGATATAAATTTATGCTAAAGTTCACCCAAATTGAGAATTACAACAATTTCCGAACACCTGTTACTCCAGTTAAACCATACACTCTGGCCTTCATCGATATCAGTTATCACATTTCGCGGTAAGCATGACATCATTCAATTCAATATATTACAGTTAAATACTGTTTGTTGCGAAGAACTAATATATATGCAAGTATGTATTAGGTTTTGCGAACCTAGTAACAAATTAGTTCAGTTGTGACCAGAAGGATAAACCAAACGCAGCATGAACGGAAAGTATAATCTCATTCACTAGGTTCGCAAAACCTAATACATACTTGCATATATATTAGTTCTTTGCAACTAACAGTATTTAACTGTAAGTGTATAATTATACTGTGGCTTAAGATCCATGCATCAGTTTACCCTTAATGTAATAAATGTTCAAACGTATACGGGTATGCAAATGACGATAATTTAGCTGTATTTTCATGGAATACGATACGAGTGTATATTAACTGGTTCGCACATAATGAAAAATTAGTTTAAATTTGAATCAGAAGCATAAACCAAGGACAGCATGAACTGAAATTATAATCTTGTGCACATTTATTTCATGCTTGTAGACGATTCCTCAGTGGGAGCCGGTATTACATCCCTCACTTACTATATAGTTGGATGAGGAATGTGGGAAAATAGGACGGTACAATCTCCTATACGAATGTGTAAACCTGCAGTATAGATGCTAACTTTATATAAAGACTTCGACAATGTGACATCAAAGCCAACCCTTTACAAGCTCAGTATATATATATATATATATATATATATATATATATATATATATATATATATATATTATAAAGAAAGTTTATTGAAATGAATATTTGTGCTATATCCACTTGATTTCATGACGCTTCGCGAACCAGAGCACTAGGTATTTTTATCGAAATTCGCGGTGCTTAATTTGAGGACAAGATAGATTAATATAATTAAGTAATCGTTCGTTGCAAATATTGCGTATAAGTAATAATGATAATTAGTTACTTTTTGTAATATTTTTCTACTAATGAAATGATTTTTATATTACTAAGGCACAAATTTATCTAGTATTTTTTAATTCGCTTTTTTCTACTCGTTTATTAAGCAAGTAATATTATATTATATTACAAAATGTATTATTTACTACAAAAATAATTCATTTTAACTGAATTGTTCACATATTTATTAAAATCACAAAATGTATGATTTAGGCTAGTTAAATTTTCTGACTTGTACAACATTTAAATTAATCGTTGCATTCAAATTAAATATACTTAAAAAATTACATGAGAAACGTTCTTATCTTTAGCATTACGCTGCAGTTGTTTAGTAAACTTATTACTAAAGTAAACTTTGACACCAACATTTCATTAAAATTGGCGTTTCAACAATTTTATGGAAAATATGCGATAAAACAGATATTTTTGTACCTTAGAAATGAACGACGCTTAGAGATAACTAATTCTGTCCATTTTAAGCCGGACGTGATTAAATAATCGAGGTTATCTTGACGTGGTTGTAGTTAATTTTTGCTATTTTTAACTTTCAATTCAATCACAGTTCCCCTTGTCTGTTGTCACTCAAAGTGACATGGCATTAGTTTATAACAGTTAAATATTGTTTGTTGCGGAGATCTCATATATATATGCAATCGATTATTAGGTTTTGCGCACCTAGAAATAGGACGTTTCGTCTTATTATCCCACATTCCTCACTCAAGTATATAGTGGTTAAAGGGCGAAATACTGGCTTCTCCTGATGAGTCGCCAGTAAGTACGAAACGAATGCGCATGAGATTATTCTTTCGTTCATGCTGCCTTTGGTTTATCCTTCTGGTCACAACTGAACTAATTTGTTACTAGATTCACAAAACCTAATACATACTTGCATATATATTAGGTCTCCGCAACAAACGGTTTTAAACTAAATGACCTGTCTAATAAGTATAGCGCAGATTATTGCTGATTTTACTTGTTCACCTGAAACACAAAAATAAGTGTAAGTTAGAATATTGGCAGCAAACAGCGTGAGACATAATCAGTGTGTATCTGCACAAAAAATGCGTCGCATTTATTTAGACGATGTTTAACGCGTCGCACAAAATTGGTCTTTAGTCCAGATAAGTTGCGTGTTCCAATGTTTGCCTTTGTCGTGGCTTCGATTTCGATTTGTTCCATACGTTTTAATCACATATTTGAGAACAATGAAGAGAGGCATAAAATTCATTTCTAAACGCGTGTAGGATCTCCATGTAAAGTTGGTAAATAATATGCATGTATTCTCCAAACGTAGCATGTGCTGGCACATTTAACGTTTCAAGTGAGCCATTTAGTTTGTGCATCACAAAGGGAAATCATTTACTCGCGCTTATAAATGACGCCTTCTTATCTCAGTAAAGCAGATTTTAATAATTTCTAGATTAAAATAAAATATTTGCGTAAATTTGATGAAAATAATTTATTTTATGAGATATCTACACACACTAACATGGGTAAATATATTTTTTCTTTGAAAACCATCCCAATTAAAAACAGTTGTATTATGCTTTTTCGACTTTATTATCAAGTTTCCTATACTAAAGTCAACAATGGATTGCGTGCGATAAAAACTAATCTGGTTCACTTTTTAACCGAATGCAATGGAATTGGCGGGACGGATTCCGAGCAGATATCCCGAAACTCTTCTGAAGAAACACAGAGATTATTATTTTTTATATATAGATACTAATGCATAAATATCCCCTTTAGCGTGCCACGCTTAGTTTACTAATTTGGTAATTAATTACATTATTTGCGATGCATCAATTTATCTTGTATTAAACCTCACTTCAAACAATCTTTTTTAAATTGTATTTTTGAAATTTAAATGTCCGGTCTCCTCTGCAACATAGGTATTGTTGACAGTTCTGTAATGTTTAAAATGGCTTTTTAATTTCATCAGCAGCAATCATCCTGTCCTTCTTAAGTAATGCACAGATGCATTAATGATATTTAATTGTCAGCCCCAATTAGTGACACGCTTTTGACTGCTTTTTGTACCAGCCTCTATTATCCTGTATTCGACAACCGGTTTGACATTGTTTCCCTTTTATCTATAACTTATGTAGCATGCTGCATTTCCTTAAACTTTTCCATTTTATGCCAACATGATATTTACAACAATTTGGTGTTTAATCAAATTCTTCTTGACTTTTGATGAATTTTTTAATAATTCGAAAATCTTCGTGGTCTATATCTTGATATCTACCAATTTCGCAAAAAAACTATCTATATTATGATTAATTAACTATGCGTTGATGCAGGTCATATGAATTCTTACAAATTCACAACCACCTTTACTTTCAAAACATGGGCAGATTTTTCTGAAAGGAGTATGTGTCAAATAATCTCCAAATTGTTTTAGATCATATAATTTATTTAAATTTTCTCATTTTTAGTTAATACTTGATGTGTACATAATATTAAGCGGAAAATAATAAAGATTATTAATTCATGTTTGGTAATATATAACTTATATAGTTTAGGTATTATTCATCATGCATCTCGTAACAAGGTAGGTCATATAGTACCCGAGTATTGTGCTGATACCAGTAGGATAAAACACTATAATCTCAAGTACACACGCGTTTTCTGCTTACTGGCGACTCATCAGTAGGAGCCGTTATTACGCCAAAAACCCATCATATTTTAGGTCGATTAATTTTTGGCAACTGTATTGTGAATTATTCCATACGTACGTGTATTAAAGCAGTAGTCAAATGAACGTAATATAATGTTTTACATTACAAATTCAAATTCAAATCACTATGCACTATATATATCTAGCATTTAAAGTATACTAATCCAAAGGTTTTCGAAATTCATAGTTTTTAACGGGTACCAGTACTATGGATTTACGGATAGGCCAAACTTAATCAAAACTGATAATTAAAAACAATTCCGAATATAGGCTACTGCAGAAAAGTCTTATATTGTGGTTTCTATCGGCAAATATAATAACTTTTTCGTGGCAGTTATTACATCATTCAATGTAAAATAACAGTTAGAAATACCTGTTTCCGAAGAACTAATTTATGTCCAATTTTGCATGCGGTATTGTGTACATACTAAAAAGCTGGTTCAAATAGGATCGGAAGTCACTACCAAAAGCAGAATTTAAAAAAGTTATCTCATGTGCAAATGCGTTTCATGCGTAATGACGATTAAGCTGTATGAGCTCGTAATTCGTTTCAAATACAACATATTTAAATTTAAGAGCTTGCTCTGTCCAAATGTCCCAAATTACCCCACGAAATATATTCTCCTTCCAATATGAATAAGCAAGCTGCTATGAATTTTATATATATATATATATATATATATATATATATATATATATATATAAATGTTCTACCACCTAAATTATTTTAATATTGCATTTTTAATTGAATGTTATCATGATTCTCACGTTAATGTGTTAACTGAATTTGTTCGAGGCCTAAATTTGAACCTTTTGATTGAGTAGCGGGTGTTTAGAATGCTTAGTTTCCTCAGATTTTGGTGAAATACGTGTAACTCAGAAATCACGAATTTTATGCTATTTTGCGGTATCGCTGAATATAATTTAGCTTCTTGTATTTGATGCTGTATTAAAAATGATTTAAGTTGAAGTTGACTCTGTCATTCCTTTCATACGCTATTATGTACGATATTTAAATCAGGTTTACGAGCTTGAAATAAACACCAATCCCATTTTATTTAGCCAGTCGTCGATCAACAAAGCAAAACCACCGCCAGTCGTACGCACTGACGCGTTTCGACCTTCCGTGATCATCATCAGAGTACGACGGCAAACTGCCTAGCGAGGATCGATGCGCATTGAATATATATAGAAAGCAAAATTAGATATGCGGATCTGACCTCTCGCATATATTGTACTTGACTGTAAATGTCGGCTGCACAATATCTATGCAGTCACGAACAGTAATTTATTTCGCGTACAATGCGTGCGACTAGCGGTAGTTCAGCTATGTTGTTCGACGACTGTTTAAATACAATGGGATTGGTGTTTACTATAAGCTCGCAAACTTGATTTAAAGATTAATTACCACCACTCGCGAAATTATTGTTTGCTTATTGCACGATATTTGTTTAAAAGATTGAAAAAATTCCAAACTTGATATACTAAAATTAACTGATCTGTTTTTTAACTAACACAGCTTGAATTCCAATTTTTTGTTGAATATATTTCGGCGGTCTTCATCACATGCTCAAAAAAACAAGCTAATGAAGCGAGGCGATATTTACTATAATCATATCATTTTACTTCAGGTTTACCTATCTCTAAATAGTTGCATGTCACGCGTGTGTGTGTGTGTATATATATGTTTTTATTCATGACTGATATGTTCATTCGACTAGATGAAAGTAGCCTGGCTTAATATGAATTTAGTATTTAACTTTGTGATACTATTTGTTTTACACTTGCCAAATGAAATGACGTAACTAAGGTCGCCCTCACATTTCTGGATGCGGAGAGTCCAACCCGCGTTAGTTAAAACACAGATCAGGTAATGTATGAGATTTCACCGTACAATTTTCCAGCATTTCTTAACAAAATATTAAGAGTGTTTCAGGCGTAGTGACATACAGTTCTTATGAGTTGCTAACAAGTACGAAACGCACTTACACATATCCAAAATCATTGTTTTTTAACATGTGTATAGGTTTTAAAATACCATCTATAAAAATAATAATATATAGAGGGAATTTTGTGTATATCAAGCTCGCAAACTTGATATAAATAATCTTATATACAATTTTTTTCGCATTGAAGTCTCAATGTGAATGACTTCATTTGAAGTTTCTTCCAATACTGCTCTAACACACATAGTTACATGAGGTTGCACTGTCGAAATATATAGCGGATAAACACGATCTGATTGATCACACTTTTCATGTCCTTTTTGTTTCCGATCCGGCTAGGTTTGTATTCATCCTTTTCTTCCGAAGGCTTCAACATCGTTCATGCTAACCAATTGAAATGCGGTTCTATCACATCTTTGTTTACTGGCGACGTCTCAGTGCCTACTATCCAGCACCATCATCGGGCCACTTGAATAGCACAATACTCATAATAGCTGATTTAAACAAATGTGGTAACCTCGTTCCGAAACCGTTCTATTTATGTTATTTTATTCGCAACTAGGTTACCGCATTTGCTTATATAAGCTATTGTGAGTATTGTGCTGTGCATAGTGGCCTGATGATGGTATATTCGTTAAATCTGTTTGACCCAGAAAAAGTCTGATAAATTTCCTTTAATACTTCAATGCCGTTAAGATTCTGACCGGCTCAATCACTTAGCAATGGAACACTAATTCCGCATTTTAACGTGGTTGGCGAATTGCATAAACTTGTGCTATATTTAAATACTTTAGACTATGGGCACTTTCCAAAAAGCTGTCACATTTATAACTATAAGCTATTTTATAAACTAATTTGTACGCGCGAAAATGTTCCTTCTGTTTTCCAGAACGTATACACCAAATTAAAACTCTTGCTAAAAAACTTTTTTTAATTTTATTATTGGATGACTACTTAAGGACTTGTTATCCTTTAATATGAACATTTTTAGACTATGCGTCAGGGAAGTTTGATTTTCTCTAGGATAGGGTGAATTTTATCAATGAAGTTATTCATTTATTTGAAAATTTCTCAGAGACAACCTAGCAATTAAGCGATTTACGATAAAGAGGTAATAGGAATCATTTTTTGCCAAATGTTTGCATAACTTAGGCACTTGAAGACGACTGTACTGCAGATTAAGTGCACAGAATATTTTTATCGTCCTTTCTCATTTAAGCTTCTCTGACTAGACATGAAGTGGACAAGAAGCATAGTAATGTAGCACGGAAGCATGAAATACATTTGTTTATTTGATTACATTATGCATCCAAATTCATTGGTTCTCGATTAACAACTTGAATAAAATAACTTTATTCATGTTATGGCATGTTTCACTCATAAATAAGTAAATTTTCAACTATAAAATATATAGGTCATGAGCTATAAGAATTTAAAGTTAATGATGCCTCATTGTATATAACCAGTCATCGAAGAACATTAAAAAAACTACCGCCAGTCGCATCGTTGCGGCTGGCGGTAGTTTTGCTATACAATGGGATTGGTGTTTACTTCAAGCTCGTAACCTTGATTAAAGAATTTTTACCACCACCCGCACAATAAATTATTCTTTAATGATACCTCACGTTTGCTAACGCAACGAAGAGCAATAAAGGAGTTTAACTCAAATATCTGTATCTTTTAATGGCAAATAAGATTTTCTTTCTTTTAAATCATTCATTTTTCTACATTAATATGAAACCGATAATTTCTTCATAAATAAATCCAATTTTTGTCTTTATATATATATATATATATATATATATATATATATATATATATATACTAGTTCGAAGGCTGTCATCAATTCAAACAAAGCGTCCCTTAAATGAATATCTCTTTTCTATTGTTCAATTTATTCTGTCGAATGTCCAACATTACCAAATTTTATAAAATAATCTGATGAAATGGAAACAAATAATATATGACTGACGTGAAAAATATTGTCATTATTTGATAAATGTACTGATAGATACTGTTGGTTGCGCATATCTAATATATTTTAAATTATTTATTAGGTGTTGCCTACCTTGTAACAAATTATTATATTAATTATTACCAGAACGATAAAAAAAATTCTGCATAAACAGAAAGGAGAATTTCATGTGCACATTTGTTTCGTGCTAACTGGCGCCTCATCAATAGAAGCCGGTATTACGCCTTATATCCACTATATTGTTTTGAGGAGGTATGTGGGACAATTGGGCGGTAAAATCTCCTATACTAATGTGTAAACCTGCGGTAATAAAATCTTCGATAATACGAGTTCACAGCCAACTAAAGATGTATAATATATTTACCGAGCCTGTAAATCGTTACTGATAGTAAATCCAACTTGTACAATAATAATAGATGTCAAAATGAAGCCGATGGACAATGAATAACGCATGCTAATGAATATTGTCATTTATGGTGAGCACAGAAGTGAGATGTACTTAAATGATTCTCTGGTATCGACTGGAATAAAAGTGATGAGACATGAAAAATTAATTCCCGCATTTTATTAACAAATTATTATGACAATTATTCAGAATAAGATGTTGGATGTTATATAACGTTCAGTAACAATAACTAATGCCGGCAATTGTTGCCTATGCGCGCCGAATATTTCCGAAACAAACATTTAGAAATACCGTTATTTTACCGGCTCAAGCTTGATTTAAAATGACCAAATGTTATAATAATTCTAAAAGTATCAATGGTAAAATTGAATCATCGATAGTAATAAATAATCAAAAAATGGACATGCCTAGTAGTAAAACTAGTTGGAGCAGTGTCGCAGCTTCGAGTATTAAATTCTAAATCATAAATTTTCGTTGTGACCTTACGAAGGGCCGGACTATATATATATATATATATATATATATATATATATATATATATATATACTTATTGATTAGCACCCAATAAGAACGAAACCAATCTACTTAATGAGTTGTATTTGCAACGATTTCAATATTTAATTTGTTCTGAAATAGATTTTTGTCGTTATAAATTGAACAGTATAGGATAAACATGCATATTGATCTTAAAGATAGGATGGTCCTTATTGGGCGCTCCTCCATAACAACTGGAACGTCTGAGATCGGAGATTGAATCAAGGAGACTTCGTTTAATAGTCATACAACTTTACCCTGCCACACAGACGCCGTGAGATGCCTCTATTTTCTGCGTTATACTAGTTAATATGTTTTTTCAGTGACTCATATAGTTAGATCCTTATGGACATAGTTATCGACATAAAGTTTTAACTTTCCAAATTGCGACTAAATAAAAATTGAGCGCGTCTATGAAAAACCTATAATTATATTTTCCGAAATATTTATTTTACAGCTAATTGACATTGCCACCCATTTAATGCAACATATTTGGCGTTCATTTTATTTATACTTCAAAGAACTTTGGATTATAAGTTAATCTCTTGGCAAGACAACGATTTTATCTTCGTTAGCAAACATCTCTGTAAATGCATAGAACGACTGCTGCCTAGTCGTGACGAAGCCGTGATTGTGTTGTTCGCTCCTATGAAGTAAAATTTTGACGACTAACAAAAATGATCATTCAGTTAATAAGTTGTCGATAAATTATTCCGTTTCTAATCATTTTCCACAAAGAGGCCTTCAAACTTGTATATTAACGTTTTGACATATTCTTTAAAGGGAATTTACGTTTGTGTAGTTCTTTCATCTTTCGGGCTGATACCACAATTGACGATTTCGGGACAATTGATACTACACCTAGGTCGGTAAAATCTTGATTCCTTTACAGTTTCAGGTGCACAGCTTGTTCTTTTAATTGATTGATTGGTTCTCACTGGTCCCGTGACTCTGAAGCAGTCCTTGCACTATACGTCCGGAAACTCTTCATTCACAAGCAATTCTGAACAAGCAGTGCATGGACGGCTCCAGAGTCACAAGACCAGTGAGAACCAATTAATAAATTAAAAGAACAAGCTGGGCACCTGGAACTGTAAAGGAATCAAGATTTTACCGACCTGCGTGTGCTATCAATATTCCCGCGACCGTCAATTGTATACTAGCGCATTTAATTTAATGTTTTGTAAGTATATTTCAAAGTCGTTTTATACTTTATATATCAAATTAAACATAAAATATATAATTTACACCAAATGCATCGCTAATCGATTAAACAATTTGGAAGTCTGCCTTCCAGATTCAAAACAAATGCATATAATTTAGCTAACACTGTCTGCATGCACAATTAATTCACATTCCGTTAATAAATGACACTATCAAAATCTAGTTATTCTTTTATGGGTATTTCCCTGCACATTTTCAATTAATCTATAAGATTGTTTAAATCGAGTTTGTGAGCTTGAAGTAAACACCAATCCCAATTTATTTAACCAGTTGTCGAACAACATAGCAAAACTAACGTCAGTCACACGTACTGACACGTTTAAACCTTCCATGTCAACGGAGCACGATGACAAATTGACTATCGAGGATCAAACCGCAATTCATACATATGGAAAGCAAAATTAGATATGCAGCTCTCATCTTTGGTAGTCTCGCATACATTGCCTTCACAAACAGTAACTTTATGCAGCTTTCGCCACATATAAATATAAGTAATATAATTAAAAAATCATTGATTGCCGGGTTGGTGGTAACAGTTCTTTGAATCAAGTTTGTGAGCTTGAAATTAACACCAATCCCATTGTATTTAAGCAGTCTTCGGACAACGTAACTGCACAGATATGGTGCATCCGGCATTTCCAGTTAGCTACTATGCATGCGAGACTACTAGAGGTGAGAGCCGCATATCTAATTTTGCTTTCCGTATGTATGTATTGCAGTTTGATCCTCGCTAGTCAGCTTGTCGTCGTGCTCTAATGATTATCATGGAAGATCGAAACGCGTTAGTACCTGTGACTGACGGTAGTTTTGCATTGTTTTTCGACGACTGTTTAAATAAAATGGAATTATTGCTTGCTTCAAGCTCGCAAACTTGAGTTAAAGCATTTTTAGCATCACACGTGCATTCAATGATTGTACAATTGTTTAATCTAAAAGATTGTACTAACGGCTTACATGCGAATTATGAAAAAGGCCAATTTTGGTGATCATTTATTGTTGAGTGTTGGTAAATTGATTAAGTTCTTAATGCCGCATTGTCGTATTTAATGTCTGTTTGTAACTCATGCTTTCTCCTACAAGTATCCAAACGAGGATGAAATTTTGTCCACCAGTTTGACCGTCTATTGAACTAATATATGTTAATATGTGATTTTATATATGCATGTAGCCTGTTGAACCATTCGCGTGATAGTCAAAATGTTAGTTTATTTAGCCTTCACAACTTATGGCGAAAATAATGAGATAATCATATATGGTACATTGACAACTTCAGAACGCTTTATACCGTTGAATTAATAATTAAAACCTGATTTTGTGAATTAAAGTATACATAAATCACATTCATTATCTAGTCTTGCAACGTTTAGACCACCATCGCTTTCAGTCATTTTACATCTATTATAAATGTTAACCACAGATCAAGTTTTCAACATACTATTTACTAAATGTGCTATCTTCTTCGTTAGTAAATTCTCGTTGTGCTCTTATGAAGACAAAGAAAAATAGAATCGTATCAATACGTGTAAATGACATTAATTTTATAACTATTGCTCCAGTATAAAAATGGGTTAGATGATCACTTTAATTATGAAAACTTGACTTCTATACATTATTTCACTACTTGTGCAATGAATCACTGTTTAATAAAAAAAGTGGCTCGCATTGGTTACTCATAAGTTTGGCCCTACCTGCTTGAAATTAATTTATTTCTCTTGGCACTATATAGCTATGCGCTGATGATGTTTATCCCATTCTAGTGTTAATCTGTTCTTTTAAGATGCTGACTTTCCATTAAGCAAACAGAAAAGAAACAAAAACAACAGATTTTATTTTTTCTAATAAACTCATGCAGCGTTTATTTATCTTCTAACATGATTTTTATCTCTTCTTATAGTGATATTTTATATAACATTTCATTCTGATTAAAGCATTGCCTTGTGACCAATAGATATTCCATGTGAGATACATCTTCCTCGGTCTACTGTTATGTTTGTCCTTACTAATTTTCTATTTTCATTCTATTAGGAATATTACATATCTTATATATAATCATTAATAAACCAGGTAAATATTGCATTAATTTAAAACTAGTATATCATTTGAAATATAGCTTCCGTAATTCTTCTAATAAAACAGACTATGGTAATATTACACCCAACATATTCTCTACTGAATCTATGTTAGTAGAGAGACAGTTTCATTAAAATGAATTCCATTTATATTATTAATTATTAAACCAATGTCCATGAAATTTGGAGACGCGCCAGCGAGTTCGACAAACGGTAGTTTTGCTAATTTTACGAAAATTAGTTGCGCAGGCAGTGATAACAAATAATTGAATGAAGGTTGTGATCATGATATATACACAAGTCTCATGATATGCATAAATTTGTCAGTATAACCTATGCGTTGTTTAATGTAGTAGAGGTAATTAATCCTGTATACAGGTTTCCTGAACAGTTCCAATTAAGGATGAAACCGGTCTATTGTACGAATTTACTTTCGTACATTATACAAGGCTTAGTTGTGCGCTTAGTTAAACTCAGTAGATTTGTGTTAATATTAGCCCGAAAACGTTCTTTAAATATTTATCATCATTATCCGCAAATCAATAATTGCTTAATTTAATAGCTTAAACGACCATTGGTTGCGCTGGCGGTGATATTAACTATTTAAATCAAGTTTGTGCACTTGATATAAACGCCAGACCCATTACATATACATTCGTGATTAAAAACTAAGTATCTCTTAATGCAGAAATAGTGAATTATCCGGTAGACTGATTTCGTCCTTATTGGGAACTCTTCAATTATTGTCCAGGATTAACCGCGACATTATTAGTAGAACATAGAGATGTGACGCAAAACGAAATGGCTATATTAGCGAACTTATACACCTGTTAAAATTAAATGATTTCAAGTTCATGAAAGCTGATAATGAAGGAACCATAATTCTTATGAATAAATCTGAGCATAATAGAAAAAGTAGGGAAAATCTGATAAAGATAAAAAGTTTAAACTATCACGATAGGATTCGGTGGATAGAATACAAGATGATGCTCATCTTTTAATTAAAATGTGATTAATAATAAGGAATTGGGCCCAGGGAACTGTAATGATCACTTATAACATGAAACAAACCTGTTTATGCTTTATGGCTTAGTAAAAGTTCACAAAACACGGACCCCAATAAGAATTGCCCTGAATGGTTAACAATCTTCAACCTTTAATACCTCCAAGTTCTCTTGCCCATTAATAAGAAAATACGCTCATTTGATATCAGATACATTTTTTATTGCAAATTTTAAGATAAAATTTACATTTAGACGTGGTTGCAATATTTGACAATATATTTTTCGAATGGGAATTCGAAAGCTTAAATAGGTTCTCCAATGATAATCTACAAATACTGGAAGTAAGCGACATGAACGTAAGCCATATGGTGTCATTATTTAACAATTATATGTCATCAACCTATTTTAGGTTCAAAAATTAAGTTTTAAACCACATTATAGATGTTCTAATGGGGAAACCACTATCAAATCGGGTAGCCAATATATCCTATATGACATAAACGTCATTTTGAAACCTAATAATGGGGCATTTTTAGAACTTTTGTTAACATTAAGTAAAATCACCAATATCAAATGAACACATAAAGCTTTAATAATAAGGCGCCTAATGCTTTGCGATTTTGAACCTAGAGAAGACAAAGTTAAAAATTTAAGGAAATCTATCAATTAAATTGAAAGTAGTAGAACGTGTGATGAAATTAGTCAAGAGAATTAGAGGTACAACATTATGAGGTAAAACCGCGGGAAACCAAACTTGAATGAAAGATAATGAGGATACAAAATTCAATTTTTTGAAGGCAAGTAAAAATTTCGTTTCCTAAATATATAATATTAACCAATTTAAAGCAACATATTAGGTCGCTTACGTTTAATCAGAATAAAAATATCGCACCATTGGATAAATTTTGCGTTTGTGAAATTCCATTTTGTAGCTGCAATTAATTTTAATTGGGATAAATCGTGCGGCTGGTTAAAGTTAGAAGAGACGAATACAAAAGTGCATGTATGTATGGTTAAATAAATAAAACCGATCTGACTCGTCATCTCATAGAAACTGACAATACCAAAACTGGGATTTAAATAAACACCAATCCCATTTTATTTAACCAGTCATCGAAACACATAACAAAACTACCGCCAGTCGCAATGCATTGACGCGTGTCGACCTTCCATGATCATCATCAGAGTACGGCAGCAAACTGACTAGCGAAGATCAAATCGCATTTCATGTGGCTCTGACCTCTGGTAGTCTTGCATAAATTGTACGTCACTGGAAATGTCGGCTGCGTCAAAGCGCGTCAATGTGTTGCGACTGGCGGAAGCATTGTTTTGTTGTTCGATGATTGGTTAAAGAAAATGAGATTGGTGTTTACTTTAAGCTCGCAAACTTGATGTAAATAATTTTTATCACCACCTGCGCAATCAATTATTGTTTAATTGTATTTTCTATATATATATGGCGAAAGCTACAAACAGCTTATGTTCGTGACTCCATAGAAATTGTGCAGCCGACATTTCCAGTCACGTACAATGTATGCAAGACTACTAGAGGTGAGAGCCGCATATCTTATTTTGTTTTCCATATATATGCAATGCGGTTTGATCCTCGCTAATCAGTTTGCCGTCGTACTCTGATGATAATCATGGAAGGTCGAAACGCGTCGGTGCGTTGCGACTGGTGGTAGTTTTGTTATGTTGTTCGATGACTGGTTAAATTGAATGTGATTGGTGTTTACTTTAAGCTCACAAACTTGATTTAACGAATTGTTACCACCACCCGTGCAATCAATTATTGTTTAATTGTATTGTCTATATATCAACTGGGATGGTTGAAATCGAAAAGCACTTTGTCTTTTGAATACCATATTATTTGGATCGTTTATGCGGATTCCCTTAGAGTTTACTAAGACTGTTTCATCGGGGCTTCCAAAACGATCAAAAGAAGACATTTCACTAGACACACTTTATTTTAAATAGCCATTTATATAATTTTTCTTTTATAAGGCACGTACCTTCAATAACACGAATTACAATAAAAATCTTTTCATATTCACTTCCAGGGCTCGACTACAACTTGCTTCATTCTCCTGAGTTTGTTCCATCTTAAGTCATGTAATTCTGCAAGGGCTATTTCTTTTATTTACGTTAGACTTAAATAGGGCTAATAGGACATTCTCGCCTTAAAGCTAGCCCCTACTCCTCTCAGGAGTCGGTTTGAGAACTCTGCTTAAACCATTAATTGCTACAGCTTGTGGTTTGTTGTGAATTGTACTGAAAATGGTGTTGGACTCAGGGTCAACACCTTCCACTCAATATGGACCATTATTGACACTATATTGTGCCATGAGCCGCATATTTACCATCATAATGTAGTCGTCGGCCCGTATTGGAGTTCGTGTATGATTTCTGGCATAGACCTGTTGCCGCTGTAGGCGCTCCTGAAAAACCTGATATTTTGCAATGCTAATGGGATTCTGGAGTTATTTATTCGCCGAGCTGTCGTACCTATCGTCCATAGATCATGGTTGCCGGAGTAAATCCTATAGCTGTTGACACTGTAAAACGCATGGCCGCTCGACCAAATGTAATTTGACACGACAAGACCGTGGACCTCGTGATATTAGCATAACTATATCTCTTTTGTTGACCGGTATGCCCGCTAAGGTATCACATGAATCTTAGCATGGTAAGTTGCTGCCCTGGAATGCTTTATGCCAAGTTTCTTGCGCCACTGATTAAATTTCCTCGATTAGACCTGTGCACGCTGGTCGGTAAAGATAACTTGCGGTGCACCAAATACACTGAGCCAGCGCCCATCTAAGAGTTTTTGAAACCACTCCGTTGTGATATGCTTCATTAATGCAATCTCGATCCTTCGGGTAAATTTATCAACCATAGAAAACACATAAACCACCTCGTCATGAACCCCCGGCACTGTACCCACAAAGTCTACAAGCAAACTGTTTTCGTGCAGTGTTATTCAAAGTAATCAAGGTAAATTTTTCTCTGCTTCGTTGATTACAAAGATGACAGTTAATGCACTGTTTACAATAGATACGAATCTCTTCGGACACACCTGATCATTTCAATCTCGAGTGCAACATTTCGATGAGGCGCTTTTTACTTCAAAAATCCATCAATTCTTTTAGTGTATACTCTGGCACAAACAATTGCACTGTTTTTTCTAAACTTTGTACCAGTATTCTTAGTTGCAGAATCAGTGCAGTATAAGGCACGAACACCGATGTGACGTTTTTAAACGGCAGAATATTTCTTGGTATGTAGCAACATTGCACTGTGCTTTAGAGATCCTAATGAGTGGCGATAATCGTACAGCCCATATGCTGCCGAGTACATCGGCTGCTATATTATTGATTTAAGCACGATGGTGAATCGTTATAGCTTATTTATCAATACTTCATTAGATCAGTGTACTCGTTTCTTTTCAATAACTGGTGATCGCCAGTGCATTAGTGCTTTTTTTAAGGTAAAGCAGCAAAAGCTGCATCTTTATATAATTAAAGTATCAATTGTTGCGTGAGCGGTGATGAAAAATACTTTAATCAAGTTGGCAATCTTGATATAAACTCATCACCTATTATGTACATAGATTTGTCAGTATAAATTAAGTATGGTATAATGAAGAAAAGGAAATTCATCCAATAGACTGGATTAGTCCTTATTGGGAACTCCTCACATACCTTCCAGCCCATATGGCATCCCTTCAGCCTTAAAATTCTAACAAACCATCTCCAATTTATCATTATAGACCAGACGTTAGGCTACAAGGGGAAGTGATATTTGATTGAGTACTTATATAATTTAATGATCATTGGTTGCACGGACAGTTATTTTGTGGTTAGTGTAACATAATCCGAAGAAGACGTATCCAGGTTCGGGAAATATCGTATCGAAATGTAGCTAGTCAACGAAGATTAGATCATACCTCACTTCCAGTGGTTAGTATGAACGATGTTGAAGCCTTCAAAAGAAAGGGACGAAACCGCATGCAACCAATAAGAAGGTTAACTCGATGCGTCCAAGAAACGAAGATCAATCGAAATTGGTAGTGCAAAGCGACAACACGCGAACGAAAACCGCGGAAATTCAAAATTTGAATCTCGCACTGCGCAACATTCAAACGATAATGGATAAATTGCCTTTTCTACACTATTCAATGCTTAGTTTATACTGACAAATGAATGTAAAATATTGGTCAGGCGTTTGAATCATGATCGCAACATTGAGGAAATGTAATTTTTATCACCGCCCGCCCACCCAATATTCGTTTAAGTATAGGTAGTGTTTGTAGAAGTATTAGTTGTAGTAATACTAGTTGTTGAAGTAGTAGTAGTAGTAGTAGTAGTAGTAGTAGTAGTAGTAGTAGTAGTTGTAGTAGTGGCAGTAGTATTTGTCGATGCAGTCTTAAATGTAATGTAGATTTTGTGGTATTAGAATTAGTAATAATAGTAAAAGAAGCAGTAATAATATGTGATAGCAGTAGTATTAGTATCATTTCAGTTTCATTCTATCACACTATAAACAAAACCAAACCTCGGAGCTAACTTTGCCCTAATAAGAAAACAAATTTACGAAGATAATTCTATTAGAACTCTGCAACAAGATCGCCATATCGTGAAGGGCTTCTAACCTATAACTATAATGCGCACGTGGGCCCCATTCTGGCAGATGAGTGGGTCCTATACTACCCAATTTTGATGCAAGGGACTTCAACTGTTTCTGCCATATCAAAATCTGCCCACCTTGTTTCTTACGCCAATCTGGTGCTGGATAAGAGAACAGAACTCTATTGGGCAATTTAATTGAGGGCATACGCAAAACGCGAACGAGCCAAAGAAGTTGAAGGAACGTTATTTTTTTACTAACAAGGAGCACATGTTGGCAGATCCAAAAAGACGTCTACGGATGTCAACTTTGTTTAATTATTGGCGGTAACCAACATGTGCTATGTTTCTCGAAAAACAATGGTCGAATTCCTTTAAGCGTTTAAATCATCAACTCTAAGAAGCCAAGTTTCACTAGTGTTCTGTAAACTGCGCGAACAGATTCATTGAAAACACGACCTTTATGGCAGAATGAAATACTCGCGTTTCTCCATAAATGGTGAAGGTTCGAGAAAGCTAATCTAGCTTTCGCGATTTTTATTCTCACCACGTCGGTCATATTGCCTAGGTTATTGATAGAACTCCCAAGATGTGTAAACCTGTCAACTATGTCTAGATCTTCATTCTGCAGTCGCAGAGTTGGGGTGAGTGGTGGGTGAACATGTAAAAGTTTCTTACATTTAGAGAGTGCGAATTTAATACCGAGAGACGGAACACCGTCTGCTTATCTATTCAATGTGGCCTGAGTAGAATCTCGATTGTTGAATAATGGTACGATTTCGTCTGAGTAGTCAAGATCGACTAGTTTACCGCCCGGGAGAATTTCAACACCTGCATTCTGAATGGTCATAATAGCATCGATTACAAAATTAACCAAAAATGGGGAAAGTGGACATCCTTGACGAACACTACTGTTAGTTGTAATGTTTTGCGTTAATTTGTTGTAGACCTTAAGCGACCAGAAGTATTTGTATAGAGTGTGCGTATAATATTAATTGATTTTGTGGGCACACCACTTTTCGACAAAATATGAAGTTAAACATTGTGATCCACCAAGTCAAAAGCACCCTTGAAGTTTAGAAAGACGGTCATTATTGGAGGGTGATATAAATGTCGCTGTTCAAGTACTTGCCTTAACGTAAAAAAATTATCTATACAATCTCGTCCTGAGTGAAATCCGGCCTGTTCTTCTCTATTGTGTGAAGCTCGAAGACAACGTAGGATAATCGAAGCAAATAACCTAGACACAACTGAAGTCAAGCTTATACCACGATGGTTATCACACGAATTACGATTGTCTTTTTTGAAAATAGGATTGATAGTCGACTCATTCCAATCTAGTGGTACGTTCTTCTCATTCCATATGGTACGAAAAGTTTTAGTCAACGCTCCCGAAATTATATCACCACCATTCTTAAATACTTTCGTTTAAGAGATAGAATTGCATCGCATATTTCTAACTCTGATGGGTCTTCGAGACTAACAATCCACACTGTTGATACAGCCATGCTTTCGGGAATCGGAACAGACGCTGTTGCCCAAGAAAATTGATATAAGTATATATAAGTATAAGTAGTTTTTGCTGTTTTTTGTAATAGTATTATTTGTACTAGTAGTAGCATTAGCAGTGTTAGTAACAGTGGCAGTATTAGTTAGTGATGTCATTATTAGTATTAGTTGTTTTAGTATTAGAGGTGTTAGTGGTAGTAATAATATTATTAACATTAGTAGCATTGGGAATGTTAGTATTAGTTGTTATTTTATCCGTAGTATTAGTTGCTGTAGTAACCGTATTAGAATAAATTGTAGAAGTAGTTGTTGTAGAAGAAGCAACGGAAGTTTTAATATTAGTGGTAGTAATACTATTATTATTGGAAGTATTATTCATTTTAGTTATAGTTGTAGTAGCAGCCGTATTAGTTTGTGTTGTATTAGTAGTAGCAATGTTATTAGTATCAGTAGTGTTTTTATTAGCAGATATATTAGTATTTGAAGTAAAAGTTTTAAAAATATTGTTCGTAGATTTTGCTTTTGTAGTGGAAGTAGTAGCAGCATTAGTATTATTGGTAGTAATAAGAGTGGTATTACTAGTAAAAATAATAATATTAGTAGTAGTAGTAGTAGTAGTAGTAGCAGTCCTAATTGTAGGTGTAATAGTATTATTAGTAGTATTATTAGTAGTACTGGTAATAGTAGTAGTAGTGGTTGTATTAGTAGTAGTAGTCGAAATAGTAATATTAGTAATATTGGTATTAGTTATAGCTTTAGTTGTTTTAGTAGTTTTATCTTTAGTATTGGTATTAGTAGAAGTAATAGTAGTATCAATAGTAATTTTTGCTGTATGAGTTATATGTTTAGTAGTAGTAGTAGCAGATTATTTGTAGTAACAATTATAATTTGTTTTATAATTAATAGTTGGATTAAATATTTTGGAGATTAATTTATACATTGATATAAACACCGACTTGAGACTGAAATATTATTTTTAAATATTACACTACCCTCTGTTTTTCATTCGTCTTTGATTGAAATAATATTGTATTTCATATATTTTTCTTACATCTCATTCAGTTACCTTATACTAGTCTGTAGCATTTTTTTTATCGAATTAAATTGCGGGATTGCATCGTCTTTCTAGAACATTATCAGAGCATTTAGAGATGAGAAACGATAAAGGATAGACGACTCTAAATATAAACCTGATTAAATGAAGTACTCTGGCTGCAGATAATCAATGATCGTATGGATTTATCAGGTTGCAAATTAAATAAGACTACCCAATGCTTTAATTTTTTTCGGCGAATTTAAACCCTTCATGGTCTTTAACTGAGAAGTTCGACACATTATCTGCCTAGGAATAAGCAGATAGTTATGTCAGATGTATGGAAATCAGTGAAACAAAAACACTCAGTTCTAGTACTCTCGAAATGCCGCCTTTGCGTTTTCTTCGCAGTAGCCAACATATAAATTTTGCAGGTAACGCCTCACTTATAGAAGTTATGACAGTCAACCAATCTTTGATTTTGTGCGCGTGCTGATAAAAAAATGTCACAAGCAATTTTGAAAACTTGTAATAAACACCATTCCACTTTAATTTAACCAGCTTCATATAACAATATTGGAATCAGTCGCACGTTCTGACACATTGCGATTGTCCACGACTTTTCTACCAGAGCATAACGAAAAATTGAACAACTTGGGTTAAACTGAAATTTGTGTCTAACGCATAAATAGTATTTAAATGGAGTTTGCAATCTTGAAATAAATACCAATTTAATTTTATACATATATTTTTTCAGTATAAACCAAGTAGTGTACATTGTATAAAAGGCAATTATTTCAGAAAACTGTTTAAGTCATTATTGGGCTCTCTTCACGTACTGTCCATAATTCTCTACGCGAAGGATTCAGCATAAGGACGAAACCGCCCTTTTGGATGCATATTTTGTTTACATTATAAAATGCTTAGTTTATACGGACAAATTTTTGTATATAATGGGAATAGTGTTTATATCATGATCGAAATCTTGATTTAAATAGATTTTATTACTGTCCGCGCAATCATTTTTCGTTTAACGCGTTGAAAGTCAGAAACACCGCTCTCACCCATAACAGTCTTTCATTCATTTTACTTGATCAATCCATGTGAGCAGTACAAGATTTTAGCAATCAAGGACCTAAGAAATATGTGAATAAATTTGGATCGGTGTTTATCCCATGTCAGCAAAAATTCTTTTAAATAATTGCTATTTGAGTTGTTTGTTAATACATTTCCCTCCTGTTTCACGCGATTGGCGTCCTCAACACTCCACACATTATTTTTTTGTATTTTGTGCTAGTCTTGTTTGTCTCAGTGTGTGCTATTGATTATTTGTACTATTGAGTATTGATAATGTGGCTTTCGGAACGTTGGTGTTTCAGTTTCAGTAAGCACTCAACTTAAATTTGCCTATTCTTTGTGGCATGCCTCGATAATTCTAATACGCTTGACGTCACTGCAAAAAGAAAAATAATTTTAAACTCTGGTTCTATGTTAATTTATCCCTTGTGATATTGTACTGCTTTATTATTGCCCGTTTGTTTAGAGATTAGCGTGAGGCTATTATAAAAAACTTTACACTTAATTTTGCTTCCAGCATTAGTTTGAGGCCTCGCGTAGTGTGTTCAAATTGGGGGGAAATGACACACAATCTATTTGTTAGCGTTTATTCGAGTTAATTACGAAAATCGCAAAACGTCATAATATTTCTAAATATTTCAAAACAAAGATTTTATTTGCAATTTGCCCCAAAAATATTGAGTTACAACTACAGAGCCTGATTTAGTATGTCACGAATAGCCTTGCACAGGTGTATTTATGGAAAATACTTGGTTTATTCGCTATGCAATTTTATTATCTTCCCTATAAACTGCCCGTCATTTAATGAAGTTTAAATTTGCAGTAGTATATAATTTGTAGAATATTTATTTCGCGTCAGACTAATTTGTTGTTGTCAGTCAAGTCTATCTAATGCGACAGGAGTCAGTTTGTAAATATGTCTTCATTGGCCGATTGTTTGAGCTTTATCAGAGTTTTTTAGCAAACGGTCAGTAGCAAGTGCTGGCTGATGAGGAACCCACTACCGTTTTCAATGCCACATAAACTTTAAGTTCCATCGACATCGACTTCTACAAGAGTACATACGTAAGTGATTCCTAGAAGGACGTGATGCCACCAGCCTCATCCCTAGGAGTGCTTAGTACTGTCAGAAACCGACATAGATTTTGACAAGGTACTCATGTATTAGTTATATATTTTCTGTTACGAATAACTAATTTACATGAAATTGTCTATTTCGTATTGCATACCTTATAACACATTAGTTCAAATAGGACCAGCAAACTATCCGAAAGTCATCATGAACGAAAGGTATAATCTCATGTTCACATGCGTTTCGTCTTACTGTCGACTCATCAGTAGGAGCCGGTACTGCACACTATACCCACTACACATTTGGTCAAGAAATGTGGTCCAGGTACACGGTACAACTCATATCTATCTCAAGTCACTTGTCCAACTACATAGTGCATATAGGGTGTAGTACCAACACATTATAGGTCACCAGTAAGCAAAAAGCACATGTGTGCATGAGTTTATGGCTTTCGTTCACGATTACTTTTGTATATCTTGCTAGTTCCATTTGAACTAATTTGTCATTATGTGTGCAATGCTTTGTGCATAAGGTCCTTATTTATGTCTATTAACGTTTAACCGCTCGTTTGTTCCATTTGATGCACAATGATTAAACCTAGTGGCAGTTAAATACTGCCAACAATTTTTATTTAATTAGATGGGCAATATTTATTTTTATGGTTCTTTTAGAATAACTGACACTTTAAATGCGCATTTAAAAGAAAAATAAATTTCAATTATAAATTTCTTCTCCGATGGCATACTTTTTATGTGTTAATTAATGTAAGCGAATCTGAAGACGTCTCATATTTTTATTCGATTTATAATTTCAGCAAAATGTCATGATAATTGAATTAAATCTCTGAAAGTAACGCATCGATTAAATCCAAATGGTAATTTTTTAGAAATTTTAATCAAAAACTAATTGTTGAAATTCGGTGAAAACAAGTTACCGTCTGACAAGTTCAATTCACTTGAACTTGCTTTAAGGCAAATTAATATCTTTACAATTCTAATAAATAAATATGTTCAAAAATCAATTTACTTGTGTTTAAACTTTATTCTTTCGTGAATTAATGTCTGCATCTTGTAACATAATGTGTTGTGGAGCAATTAAACTCAATTTTCTTTTTCTGAATAGTTACAAGTCGATAAAATAAAATACAACAAATCTTGATGATTTTAGCATAACAGTTTAGATTGCTTTATATGGGCGCAACAAATGCTAAAAATTACTGTTAAAATCTGTACACCATCAGCTATTTTCCGATAGCTGTATGTTTTTACGCGGACATCATTACAATAGCTGCCTGTTTGTGCACACTTTTTGTGATTATATGAATGTGTGGGTGTTTGTGTATGCGTACACGTTTTCAAACAAACTGGTCCAACATTGTTTGAGTACCTTAAGGAATATTCAACAGTTTAAGCGTTGCAAAACGCCTCTCTTCTAATGTGCTCAAACTACTGTCTGAAAATTTCTGTATCGATTGGATTTCCTTACCTAAGATTCTGTGAATACGATTTGCTTGAGTGTGTTTTTCTGCCAGTTTCTCACTGATAGATGGCTTTAAATGTGTTCAGGTTGATTAGAGGTATTTTCGAAAGTAATACTCTTTACCGTAACATAAGAGATGTAGTAGTTCAGGTAAGTGAAGTTATAAATTATTCTAATTCATCCTGTGGTATAAAAGTTAAATGTTGCGTATCGCCGTCTTAGCAAATTAAGTCGACTTTAATAACTAAATATTAAGCATACTATAGATCTTGCCTAAACAAATGTAAACCGTCACAAATTTAACGCTTCGAAACTAGCTACTCCAAAAAACAAAATAGTGAAACATTTGGTGTACTAAACTAGAGGTGAAAGCAGAAATAATTTTTAATTGTAACATTTAAATGAATTGAAAACCCAAGTTAATTAATACTTGCATATATATTAGCTCTCCGCAATAAACAGTATTTAACTGTTATATATTGAATTGAACTGATATCGATCAAGGCAAGAGTGTATGGATTTACGGGAGTAACAGGTGTTCAGAAATTTTTGTAATTCTCAATTTTGGTGAACTATAGCATAAATTGATATCCATCATGTTGGTACCATGTTCGGACTCGAAAACCATAGTGTTAGTACCATGTACCTTTTCGGTACAATAATGTTGGTATCGGTTACTAACACAATAGCCATAGTATTAGTATCCTTTACAGACTCGGTATATATATTATATAGTGTGAGTTAGCGTTGAAGTCGCATTGTCGTAGACTTTATATGATGTTAGCTTCACTATTGCAGGTTTACACATTCGTCTAGGAGATTGTACCGTCCTATTATCCGACATTCTTCACCAAATATATAATGGTTAAAGGGCATAATACCGGCTCCTACTGATGAGTCGCCAGTAAGCACGAAACGAATGTGCATGAGATTATACTTTCCGTTCATGCTGCCTTTGGTTTATCCTTCTGGTCACAACTGAACTAATTTGTTACTAGGTTCGCAACACCTAATACATACTCACATATATATTAGTTCTCCGAGACAAACGGTATTTTATTAGTCTAATCGCGATTTTTCATGATGCATAGAGAAGTTTCGAGTGTAGTAATTGTAGGGCTGCGCGTCCAGCTCAATATGCGCAAAACAGTTTAATTCGTACAAGCGAAACTCCACTGAATGAAGGTTTATAAAAATTCGTAAATTTAATTTTGGCACGATAGATACATCTCTTTTACAATTAATAGGACATTAAGCAACCAGTGCCTCATCTATCAAAGTCTGAAGCGCTGAGTTGCATTTTCGCTAAACTAGCAATGAACAAGTTACAACGCAAACAGCGTCAAAGTGATTTGACGTTTTCTGTGAGTATTCTATTGCTTCCCCGAATTTGATTGTCAGAAAAAATTAATGGAATAGACGTGGCTGCCTAACGCTTAAGTTAATTTCAGACGCACGAGTATTTTAATGCAATGTACACAATCACATAGAAAACTAATTAGTGGGAAAGTAATTCATGGCGAAACCATGGCAATAATTAATTTTATAATTAAAAACTCACAAAATTCCGTTAATCAATCTACCTTTCGACATACCCACGAACTATTCGACTAAATGAGGAGATTTTGTTACTTGAAATTCGATTCACATAAATTTTGCTTAAGAATATAACTCTAACAAATAAAGAGATTTTTTCTCGATGTGGCTGCATTAAATTTGTGCCACAGGCATTATTTATGTAGAGTATGTGTAGACATTGCGGCTCCGATCGCCTACACTTTATGTTATCACTACAGTTTGATCGCCGCCTTTAGATTTTATGATCTAATCTGACAATGAAATTATGAATAGACAAAGAAAGCGTGATTTTTTCTCGGTACATCAGGTAAAACGATGTCCACAAATCTGGTTAAATTATGTGCATCCCACTGCCGCGCAAAAAACGATTGCTTACGTAATATTTCATAACAATAAGACAAAAAGGCGAAATAAGAAAACTATCTTAGTATAGCCATTTTCCATGCATTTTAAATGCGAATGAAAATAAATCGTGTATTGAAAAAAAAGTTTATGATAATGCAGATTTTCACAACACAGATGAAAAAGGCCATTTTAGTTCTGCAGAACTCGGTGCGACTGTAATTTCTGTTTATATTAAAATAATGTACGAACGTCTTTTTGTCAAGGTAAAATACGAAAACGAGTTACGAACAACGGAAGCTGTTGTTTTGAACATCCTTAATCCCCATTCAAACAGAAAAAAGCGCGTTTGTAAATTTGTCTATTAGGTGTTGCACGCTTAGTAACAGGTGTTCAGAAGTAGCTGTATTTCTAAATTTTGTTGAATTTTAGCCTACCTTGAAATCCATTCTATTGGTACCATGTATCGACTCAGCAACCATAGTGTTGATGCCATGTACTTATTCGACAATAAAGGCGTCGGTTTCAGATACTGAAACAAGAAACATAGTGTTGGTACCTTTTACAGGCTCAGGATATATATATATATATATATATATATATATATATATATATATAGTGAGTTGTCTTTGAAGTTGCATTGTTCAAGACTTTGTATGAAGTTAGCTCCAATACTGCAGGTTTAAACATTCGTATAGAAGATGGTACCGTCCAATTGTCCAACATTTCTCATTCAAATATATTGTGTGTACAGGGTGTTGGTGGGGCTCCCACTGATGAGTTTCCAGTAAGCACGGAACGAATGTGTACAGAAGATTGTAGCTTTCGTTCATGCTGACTTTGGTTTATCCTTCTGGTCATATTTGACCTTATTTGTTACTAGGTATGCAACACCTAATACATAATTGCATTTATATTAGCTCTCAGCAACGAACAGTACCTGGCTGTTATATATTTCATTGTGACTCAGTGGGGGAGATTTCAGTTTCTTTTTTTTGTTATTTCACAATGTATACCTTAAATCCAACTTAATCCTCATTTATTTCCATTTTTGACCATATTTAGCATCAGATAATACAATTAGGTTATGTTCTAGCGAAAAGAAAATGGTATTTTTAATGGTGTGATGTGCACCTGTCATGTTAAATTATTTGCTTCATTACACGATTTATTTCTCACTTAAAATAAAAAAGGAAACATTTTTTTAAAAAAAAACAGATGAACCTGCTACTTATCCATTCATTTAAATCAAAGTTGCGCTCTTGATCTAAACACCAATGCCATCACACATACATTTACACCGTATAATGCAGAAAAGGCAATTCATTCAGTAAACTAGTTTCTTCCTTACTAGAAACCCTTCAAATACTGTCCAGGAATTGCCGCGATGCTTATTTTATACTGACGAACGAATATTTAAATGGATTTTTGTATAGATCAAGCTCACAATCTTGATTTAAATAAATAATTTTTGCCACTTGCAGTGCAATTAATGATCTTTTATTTTTATATAGTGTTCTTTATCTTTCAATGATTTGAGCAATTAACTCGCACAATTTAGTAGTCTGAAAGCGGGAAACACACTTACCAATCGGTACAGGTGTGGTATCTCCTAGCTGTATAACCTCAAACACACTGATAGACACACTGAGCTGTAAACAAACGCTTAGTTTAGAAAAGAAACACAGTATTATTTGTGTTGACTTTGTAGTTCAAGGCCGTGATTGCACCAGTTTATTGAAATTTTCTATGCAGTTAGAAGTGGATTTTAATGCAAAAATCTATTGCTAAATAAATTTATCTATTAGCTCATTTACTGTAGCAATTGAACGAATATCTGATTTAACCCGAGTTAAGTATACTATAAGCCCATAAGCTCTCTACGACAGGTTGGTCGTCAAAAATAAGCGCAACGATGGTAGTAGTGTGATTCCTTCCTCAAAAGGCCACTTAAATTTAACTCTATTGACATTTTGCTTACGCAGGTGATAATAGATTGTGCTAATGATAAATCGATGCACCTGGCGTTTTAATGTACTAACACTTATATGTGAATACCCATCTTGAAATGTAGAGATAAATATTTGATTATTGTTCTCTACTTTATTTAATTCGATACTTATCCATTATTTTATCCGATACTTCTGTGTGGAGCCTCGTGGAAGAAATGATTATGATCTGGTCAGTAAACTCCATAGTTATTCAATTATTCCAAAGGGAATCTAGGCCTAGAATGTTATTCGATAGATTAACTATAGAGATGTTGCGCAGCAATTTGAATCTTAAATTCAATTTTAGTATGAGCTAAAGACCTTCTTAGGTGGATATAGAATCACTTGGAGCGGAAAGCAAACCTTGCGATAAATAGGGTATATTATATCTAAGTCTGGCATAACAATGCCAATGCGATTCATCTACTATTCTCCTTTCGTCATCATTTGACATGTATAAGTCAATAAAATTGCCGCTGTGGGCGATCGAAAACTTGACGTGTTCGGTTTTGAGTTATGCAAATTGTCCTTTAATTTGCGCGTTGCATACACATCTCGACCGAAACCCAACCCTTGTTTTTTAATTAGTCTTTTAAATGGGTTGATCCTCAGTTTTGTCATCTACAATCCGAAGAGGATTGATCGCATGTTTTTGAATGAAATGTTCTCGAATTCGGATTTCTTCTTTTGCAACTTTGTTTACTTCTTAAGAAGGCCAAACAAGAAGGGAACCGGTCAACAAAATGGATTGCGTTTTTCAGCTTCTGCTTCATTTCACTTATGTTCAATTCACATTTGTAGCTGAACTATGCTATTATATATATATATATATATATATATATATCTGTAAAAACCAAGCATTACATAAGGTTAGACAGAAAATTCCCCAAATGGACATGTTTCGTCCTTATTGAGAACGCATAAATTCCGTGCCAGTATTTGCCGCAATTAGGGTCTGCATCGTTGCACATTTGTTTGGGAGCTAAGCACGGACTCATTGCGCTAACCCTGCCACACATTACGCGCAATTCCTGGTTAGCAAAATGACTCAATTAAGCAGAAAATTTATTCATAAGCCAGAAGAAACCAAAACAGAATTTACATTACATAGGATCTGGAGATAAAATTCGGAACCTCAGTTACTGATGCATATTGTGCTTATGAAATTCTTATGAAGCGGAGGTGAGATAACACTCAAAAATCGTAGCCCATCATTAGTTGACCACCAAGCATATTATAGGTATGCAATCGGTATTGAGTAACAGATAACTAATAATTATTATAATCAAGGTTGCGGTCTTGATATAAACAACTAATCCATTAATTACTTACATATGTCAGTATAAACTAAGAAATTCTTCCAGTAGACTGGTTTCGTCCTTATTGGGAACTCATCATGTACTGGCCAGAGTTTGCCGCGGAATGGGCTCGAACCTGGGCACGCCTGCTTAGGAATCTGGTCTCTAACCACAGAGCCAGCCTGCCGCAGGGTGGTCGTTTAATTAGACAAGTAAAGACAAAGTCAGGATAGACAAAAATTATTATATCTTGTTCCTATGCGTTTCGTTATTACTAGTGACTCATCAGTAAGTGCCGCAACTACGACCAATACCAACTATATATTTGATCAAGAAACTTAGGAAATTTGAACGGAGCCATCTTCTTTTCGGTCATAAAATGAAATTCTTTAATCCAAATATGAATTCTAAAGGCATCATTTTGTCAAATTTTCACTACGCTTTACGCTGTATGCAGCTGAAAATGACAAAAGTCAATTTTCTTGGAGATTTTGCAATTTTTTGAAAACTATCAAATGTCAAGTCCATTATCAAGCAAGGCTTTTTCCTATATTCCTTATCGTGTCGCTTTTGTATACATCTTTTCTATCGGTCTCATGTAAAACCAATCCATTTGTTAAAGTAAAATATTTATACACGGTAGCAAAGCCTTCTATAGCAAAACGATTGTTTCGATAGAAACTGTCGCCTATATATATATATATATATATATATATATATATATATATTATATTTATATTACAAAAGATATTGAACTATTATATTGCAATACTCATCTTTTTTCAGCCTCTATTGTTTAATTGTGCATGAGATGTTGCGCACCAAGTATCTAATCAGTTCAAATGTGACCAGAAGAGTAAAACAAATTCAGCATGAACGATAGGTATAATCTCAATTGCACATAAATTTCGAGCTAACTAGCTACTCTTCAATTTGAGTTCGCGGGTTATCGCTTTGCACTATCAGTTTCGCAAAATTCCGATTGATCCCCATTTCCAAGTACGCATCTGTTTTGTCTTCGATCAGGCTGGGTGCTTATTCGTCCCTTTCTTCCGAAGGCTTCAATATCGTTCATACTAACCACTGGAAATGAGGTGCTATCTAAGTTAAAATAATTCATCCTTAAACTTTCGTTCGGAAATATGTCACTTCATATCGCATACTCATTTGAATATGTTTGGAAATGTAGAAGTTATTTGTTTTGTCACTTTTACTGTAATCAAGGTTGCAAAATTGATATAAACACCTGATCCATTTAGTACAAACATTTGTCAAATCAAACTAAGGATTATGTAGTGGAGAAAAGGCAATTCATCCAGTAGACCGCTTTCGTCCTTATTGGGAACTCAGAATTTGCCTAGGACAGGGCTCGAACCTGGGCACGTCTGCTTCGGATTCTGGTGCTCTAACCACTGAGCCACCCTGCCGCACTTCATAAGTCAAATTATCCAGTAGACCGGTTTCGTCCTTATTGGGAACTTATCAAAAGCCCTATCCACGGCAAATTCTGCCCAGTACGTGACTTCCCAATAAGGACGAAACCGGTCTACTGGATGAATTGCCGTTTCTTCATAACACAATTCTTAATTTAAACTGACAAATGTATGTACTTAATGGATCAGGTGTTTAATTCAAGTAAAAAAACTGTTAAATTCTACACTTCCAAACATATTTAAACGAGCATGCAATATGAACTGATATATTTCCGAACGAAATGTTAAGAATGAATTATTTTAACTTATCCTAAGTGTACTGGATTCAAGGTAGGGAGAGAGGCATTATATATGATTAATGAACGATATATCCGATTAATGTATGAAAGGTAGCGCACAAATAACCTTTTGTAAAAATTTATGTCAGATCTATCTGATTATACTTTATTGACTTGCATGAAAAGTGAATTTAGAAGGCTTAAATCGTGTATTGGGGAAATGATTTTGATGGCAGTTGAAAGAGCCTTAACTAATTGCGAGGAAAGCCCTTCATAGGATTAAATGACTATATAAAACACGATGTAAAATTCAACGGTCTATAAAATAAATCTTTAATAATTAAGATAGACTACAAAATATCATACACCGTAAAGGAAAACATATAAGTATCTGCTTAAAGATCAATACATTTAATAAATTTTATTTACGGATTTATAAACTGTTATACATCGTTCCGGACAAATTTCTTTTCATGTAGTATTGCGCTTGTCTACGTCATTAGTGTTTAAAACTTAAATTTGGACTTAAAAGTATTTCAATTCATACTAAACATCATAGTGTGCATTTAGCTAACGCTCACTTTGTCTCACTTTCTCCCTATTTTATTCAATCTTTCTTTTATTCGTTCTCTCACTATCTCATACTCTCTCGCACTTTCTATCTCTCCTTCTCTCAATCTCCTTTCCACATCTTTTCATTTTTCTTTATCCATCTTCCTAAATCTCGCTCTTCCTCTCTATCCTTCGCAATCTCGTTATCTCGCTCTATCTCAACCTCTTTTATTCTCTCCCTCTCTATCTCAATAATTTTTTCCATACACCCATCTCTGTCTATCCTTCTTTTCATCTTTTTATCGGTCTATCTTTATCTCCTTGTATATATCTACCTCTTTCCCTCGTTTCCCCTTTCGCTTATATTCATTTCTTTCTCACACACACTATTGTGAATTCTTTGACTATCTCTCTGTTTTTATCATCACAGTCGCATTGCTTCAACTTCTGATTGATTATGAAAAGTGCTTTTAACTGAATTTTTTTAAATAATTAAATAATTCAAAAAAGCAACCAAAGCATTAACAAATACGATCTGGTTCATAATTCATTAAAAACTAACCATATTAATAACTATGTTTGATGTAAATAAAAGCCACTTTCCTAGGTACACGTTTAACAAAATTATATAGGTAAACCCAAGTAATAAAATCTAAAGATAATCTAATAAATGTTACATTGGTTGAAAAATATTTGGTCCAATAATTAATACAATAGTAAGGAAAGGTAGGAGACTGCTCGGAGTTGGCTGTAAGAGAAATGGTTAGGAAACGCCCATAAATCAATGAATAAATTTAGTTAGTTCTATTTTCAAGCGTGTGTGAATTAGTACATATATAAGAAGTGTAATTTTTCTCCAATATTATGTAAACAGATTAAGAATCTATGAATACAAATTTCCTTACAGGCTCTTATATTCTATAAAATTCGTAATATGTAACTATGACTATCCCTTTGAACTTTCTCCCTACTTGGAATTCATGATATTCTTCGAATGTCCATATATTATTAGGTCTTCACGTAAACGCATCTTATTTCTATGACTCTGCTCCTTCATTGATTATCATTTATATCAGGTTTGGTTATTAAATTAATTCTTTCTTTAATTTAACTGGCTACGTTTTACTACGTTCTCCTTTTTTAAATCTGCTTCCATATAAACTCAGTCATAGATATTTAATTTTATATGAACTGAATTTTGTTTGTTAATTTGCAATTTAATTTAATTCGAGAGCTTTGTTATTGTTCGATCTGTTCATGGCTGTATAAATTATGCTCTTGAATTAAATGCTGCCTACTGGTTCGAAAGTTAATTTTTTTTGTTTGAAACCTATATTTAAAGCTAATGTTAAAGTCTCGTATTCAAACAAACTGCTAAATTATTACTCAATAATGCAAGGTATATATTTAATATGGGCGGTACAGAATTTCATGTCTACCATCTATCTATAGTCGTCATATTGTATGTATGCATATGAACTTGTAAAAGTATGCGCATCCGAGCTAATAATGGAGCAATTATAGTTCACGTTGATAGATATAATTATAAATATAAATAAATCGATAACCGTATTCATATCTAGACACCGTGTCAGATTATGGTGAAGATATTTATTCTTGTTTAAATAAAGAGCGCGGATTATGAAAACGTCGTCCGGAAGTGTTATTCCGACGACCATAAAAAAGAAAAATCATTTTGTGTGAGTACTAGAAATCTATTTGGACGCAAAAGAAGTATTTTAGAAAATGTAAAATTACATTTTATTACAAGCATTCTCTCGTGATGGAAAATGCTATTTTTATCATTTTTAATTATTTGGCACAATAGAACGATTTTATGCACTTAAACGCATTTTTTCAGTGAGCTAAAAAAAAGGGGAGAAAAAGCTGCTAGACTAGACATCAAAATTAAATAAAGTATTATTTAGCTTATAAACAAGCAACAATTTTCATCAATTATTATACAATGGGTGGTGTGAGTAAACACATTGTAACAAGGAGGATAATAATAATGAAAGTTTAAAATGTGCTTTAAATGATTTGTACGATGAGGCAACTGGTAACTATTTTTTGTGTTTACGAGGTATAAATCATAATATTCATTTTAATGATGATATAAACGTTAAGAAAATTACTGAAATATTGATGGTCAGGATGGCAGTTTGATGAAACAAATGTAAATAGAGCTGCTAAATCCATTCAAAACAGTGGTGACACCGAACATTATTACAATCATAGTTAACGTAAAGATCATAATCATAATGGAGAAGATAGTAATGCTGATTGGCATGACAATGTTCACGATGGTTTTAGGGGTCAACGCCTGTTGAACCAGCCCAAATTGCTCTATCATCTTATAGCCAACTCGCCCTCATAATTTGACTAGTATGCTATAGGCGAATTCACACCTGCTGTAGAAAACTTGACCGACTGCCCCAACTCCAGGAAGAAGGCAAGCCAAACCTCTAACAGCTGCAATAATAGGATTTTAAAACTGAAAAAAGAAGGCATGTTTGGATTATATAGTCTCACTGTACAATTAAAATATAATTTAATAAACGGCGTTATAAAAAAAATTAAATTATTAGCATGTAAGTCGAAGTGCATACGAGAAACTTTTAAGAAATTTCTACTTGACTTTGTTTCTTCGTACGCAAATCCAGATGAACTAATATTGTCAAAATCGCTGAAATATAAAATAAAAGTACACACACTATATACTTATAGTGCAAAGTTCAAATAGTAAAACGTCGTTTAAATTTTTCCGCTTATGACGTGAACGGTCAAATAATGTAAAACTTTGTAAATTAGCTCAGTTTTAATAGAAAAGTTTAACTAATTTTTTGGGCTATTCCGATCAGTAAGTGCGCAAAATAAATATATGTAGTCCAAAATTAAATAGGCGCACATATTTATCGGTTTCTTACTCAATCTTCGTGGGTATTTTGAAATAAATCATAAATCTCAATGTTAATGATTAATTGCTCGATGACTTAGTCAGCTGGTAATTTGACTTAACAGGTACTGGTTTTCCCAGGCAGTCAAAACCTTCTAGCTAAATTACTATAATGGTAACGATAAGTTTGAAGCTTATCATGATGATAAGCATGCTATTGAAGATGACTGTAGGTATAATAAGTAGACGTATTTGCGTCCTTGCCGACTCCAAATGCAATGTCGATTCACGTTGTTCGGCGTTTGTTAATCTGTGTGAGGAATTAAATGGCAATACTTAAAGCCATTTATTTATGCCTGCAAAAGATTATTCTACATCAAAATTTATAATACTTCAGGGTGACTTACTCATGTACCGAAAATTTACATAGTATTAACACTATGAATGCCGAGTCGGTACATGGTGCCACCCTGACGGAATTCAAGTTATGCTACAGCTCACCAAAATTGACAATTACAATTATTTCTGAATACCTGTTACTCCAGTAAATCCATACACTCTGGCATTGATCGATATCATTTGTCGCATTTCGCGGTAATCATGATATCGTTCAATTCAATATCTAACAATTAGATACTGCTTGTGATGAAGAAAATACATTGTTGCGAGTATGTATTTGTTATTGCGAACCTAGTAACGAATTAGTTTAATTATGATCAGAAGGATAGACCAAAGACAAAATGAACGGAATAAATAATCTTATATATATATATATATATATATATATATATATATATATATATATATATATAAATTCTCCGTTACAAACAGTAACTAACTGTTATATATTTAATTGAATGGTGTTATGATTACCGTGAAATGTAATAACTGATATCGATCAAGGCCAGAGTGTATGGATTTACTGGAGTAACAGGTGTTAAGAAATAGTTTTATTCTGAATAGAATACATTGAAATCCACTGTGTTAGTACCATCTATCGATTCGTGAACCATAGTGTTAGTGCCATGTACCTTTGCGGTACAATTATGGTGGTACCGTGTACTGACACAATATCCATAGGGTTAGTATCCTTTACAGACTCGGTATTTATATTATATAGAGTGAGTTTACTTTAAATTAAATGAACATGGTTGCGTGGGCGATGAAAATAAATATTTTTAATCTAGTTAGCGAAATTTATATAAGAACCTGACTCATTATGTACGTACACACTAAGAAGTGCATAGTGTGGAAAATGCAATTCATCCGGTAGACCGATTTCGTCCAGAATTTGCCACGAACAGGGCTCGAACCTGGGTACAATAGAACATTGTGAAGATAAAATTTAAAATAAGTAGCATAAGAATTACTTTCGGATATGTTTCAGAAAACTAATAAAGGCCTATATTATTGACTTTTATTTTTCGATTGAGCCACAACTGGATGCTCGCATTTAAATTATACGACCGTTTCCTAAATATATATATATATATATATATATATATATACAACAAGAAAGAACCCTACACGCAAACAGAAATACACACACAGAACCATAATGAAATACACTTACCAATCATCCAAAACAAGAAATGGAATTTAAATCGAGTTTTCACCCCATAATCAAGTCAAAACCCATCATGTACATTAATGAAAGATTGTTACGTAACTTTTAGTAGTATCGAAATAAATAGCCATTTTCCACTATTTTATTAATGTGTTTATACTTCCTTATGAGAAATATAGTGTTTAACATGCGAAGGCAACGGACAATAAATAGATTATATATATATATATATATATATATATATATATATATATATATATATATATCACTAAAGCTTAGTTGTAAATTAACAATAATAGACTGCGCGGGTAGTGCTAACAATTCCTTAAATCAAGTTTGTGTGCTTGAAGTAAACACCAATCTCATTGTATTTAACCAGTCGTCGAAAAACATAACAAAACTACCGCCAGTCGCATCACACTGACGCGTTTTTCTTTTCATATATATATATATATAAATACAATGGGATTGGTGTTTACTTCAAGCACGCAAACTTGATTCAAAGAATTGTTACCACCACCCGCGCAATCAATCATTGTTTAATTGTATTGTCTATAAAATTGTGTGGCGAATGCTACAAACAGCTAATGTTCGTGACTGCATAGAAATTGTGCAGCCGACATGTTAAATCACGTACAATGTATGCAAGTCTACTAAGGGTGAGAGCCGCATATCTAATTTTGCTTTCCGTATATATATTAAATGCGGTTTGATCCTCGCAAGTCAGGTTGCCGTCGTACTCTGATGGTGGTCATGGAAGGTCGAATGGCGTCAGTGCGTTGCGACTGGCGGTAGTTTAGTTGCAAATTATTTGTTGTTTTCTCCTTTGAAGATACTTAAGTACAAATGTTTCTCGTCTTTGTCAGAACTAATTCTTTTATTCTGATTAGTGAACTCGACCTATTAACAAGTATTTTCCCGCTACATACAAATCGGTATCTTATTTAGTAAAACGATGAATGGTTGCGCGGGTAAAGATAAAAATAACTTTTAATCAAGTTTTCCATTTCGATGTAAACTCCAATCCCATTATATACAAAATTAACTAGGCATTTTATAAAGTGTAAAATGCAATCAATCCAGGACAGCGCTTTTGTTCTTACTGGAAACTCTCCAAGTATTTTCCGAGTTTTGATGCTGGCAGAGTTTGACACTTAGCAAATCTGCTTTGTAGGCTAAGCACAATTTTCAGTTACACACTAGCTAATCCTATTTGGTTAGCCATTCCTCCAGATGGGGCCCATATGTCATCTCTTTAGACTAAATGTTCCAAATAGCCACCCCCCCCAATCTGTTATTATAGAGCAGCCGCCTCGCAACCTGGGGAAGTGGTTTTGATTTAATAATTATATATATATATATATATATATATATATATATATATATATATATATATATATATATATATATAGGGATTGATGTTTATATCAAGTATAACACGCTGGTTTGTTTCACTGTTTGTGAGACATGAAAAAAGATAGGACTGAAACAAAGCCCAATTTTGTGTGTTACCGCATGTTAAAATGAATACTAAATATGATTGTGTATGCTTTCCGCGGCAAATTCTGGATAGTACATGATGAGTTCCCAATAAGGTCGAAGCCGGTCTACTGAACGTATAACAGTTAAATACTGTTTGTTGCGGAGAGCTAATATATATGCAAGTATGTATTAGGTGTTGAGAACCTAGTAACAATGTGTGTAGTTACTATGTGCGCAATACCTCATACACCATTGTATACATTAGAGTTCCCGGCTTTAAATAAAATACAGTATATGACAGTCAAGGTTTTAGTTTTATCATTTTTGAATTTTGATTACTGTGACATAGTAGCAATACAGTAATAACAAATAATAAAAGGTTCGATACAGTCTCTCTCCCCTACAATATTCTGCATACGAGATGAGATTATGTATACCGGGAATTTGAGATAGCTGAGGTAAGGATTGGTCTGCTAATTACAAATAGTTATATATTGAGTTTAGTTACTGAGACAAATTCTATGATTAAAACTAGTGTTGAGTCAAAAAATATATATAAATAGAATGGTTTTGGAACGAGGTTACCACATTTGCTTAAATCTGCTATTGTGATTATAGTACTGTGTATAGTTGCCTGAGGATGGTGCTGGAAAGTAGGCACCGAAACGTCGCCAGTAAACAAAGATGTGATAGAACCGCATTTCCATTGGAACGAATAAGAAGTCAACCCGATCAAAGACAAAACAAAATTGGAAATTGTGATCAATCGGATCTTTGTGAAACTGTCCGTGCACAGCTATTACCCGCGTACGCAAAACGCGGCATTGGAATATATGAAGCTAGCACTCCGCAAAAACAATTCAAAAAACCTAGTAACAAATTAGTTCAGTTGTGACCAGAAGGATAAACCAAAGGCAGCATGAACGGAAAGTATAATCTCATGCACATTCGTTTCGTGCTTACTGGCGACTCATCAGTAGGAGCCGGTATTACGCCCTTTAACCACTATATATTTTGGTCAAGAATGTGGGATAATAGGACGGTAAAATCTCCTAGACGAATGTGTAAACCTGCAATAGTGAAGCTAACATCATATAGTCTACGACAATGCGACTTCAACGCTAACTCACACTATATAATATATATACCGAGTCTGTAAAGGATACTAACACTATGGCTATTGTGTTATTAACCGATACCAACATTATTGTACCGAAAAGGTACATGGTACTAACACTATGGTTTCCGAATCGGAACATAGTACCAACATGATGGATATCAATTTATGCTATAGTTCACCGAAATTGAGAATTATAACAATTTCTTAACACCTGTTACTCCAGTAAATCCATACACTCTGGCCTTGAACGTATTGCCTTTTTTTACTTTATACAATTCTTAGTTTAGACTGGCATATGTAAGTAATTAATGGGTCAGGTGCTTATATCATGATTGCATCCTGCATTATAATAAATAACTTCGTATTGTCCTTTTTAGCTATATCGTCATACAATCCAACACTGCATCTAAACGGTTCTCCTTCTAACTTACTTCTGTTTGCATTGATTTTGAATGTTTCCAACCTCTTTTGGGTCATCCGTTAATGTTTGAAAGCTGAGGCATTATATTCCAATGAATTTTCGGAGGTATCGTTGTTCCTATACACCAAAATGATTTTTATTTTGTCCTAAATCTGAATCCTGAACTAACAACAAGATTATTTTAAATAGAACATCATTCATGATATTGACTTATTATATGTTTTTTTGTTGCATCAAGATTTCTGTACTGTTAACCAGTAGGCGTTCGTCAGACAAAGTATTCCATCTTTTCAATTTACATTCGAATGTCAGTCTTTTTCGATAGTCAGATATTTTCTCGAAAAATCAGAACACGAATTAATTAGACATACACACAAAATATATAATAAATATATATATATATATATATATATATATATATATATATATATATATGATAATTTCTGATTACTTTTCTGAATTTGACTGCATTAATTTAATCAATTAGGTGGAAGATATTTTAGCATCATTAGTTTTTCACGAGGGCGATTGCTTTATTAGGACAACTAAAGAGTTATGTATAATATCCTATTATTTAACACACAAATTCAAAACGCATAAACTTACACACATTTGACCTGAAGTTGTAACTAGTCTACTCTAAGCAATGATTGGCTGATTGTTTGACGTCTGCCACATTTTAGGGAAATTGCATACTCAATCGATTGCTGATATATTATTGGTCGATTGCTTTTGGTCAAATCATGAATAGGAACGAAAATAACTGTCGTTTTTCGTAGACTAATATGTAAAGTTCAATTAGTTTATATCTGCCTACTTAAAGAAACAAAATCAATTCCAGAAGGAATTTGTCTGTGTGATCTTCCTAAGCTTTCTGATAGCCCATCCGTGTGCGCTCGACAAATTGTTTTATTTAAATTTGATTTATAATTTTCGTTATTATTTTAAACACATGACAAACAATAAAATGAGTAAAAGCATAAACAAATTAATGATTACTGAATTCAATTAAAATATTAATATTAAATTTTCTTATTATTGTAGGTATTCTGACGTTATTTTATGCTTAAGAACTAGTTTCTTTTAATCCTTCATTTTATTTTATTTTCTCTCCCTTTCTATCTATCTATCTATCTCTCACACTCCACGCGTAGCCAGTATTTAAAAAGCTTATCTTGTCCTTGTTGTGTTAGCGAATGGAACTCATTGTTTACCAAATTTCCAAAATCACTTCAATAATGTTTATTGTATGGTGGTGACTGTTAATCGCTAGTATTCTTAAGGTTTCTCCCAAAATTATTATTTAGTCCAATCAATGCAAATCTGCACCAAACGATTTAAAAAAATATACTTTTGCATCAAATAACTAGCAAATATCGAACATAGATGTAAGTTTCTATGGAATAACTTCTTACTTTGCCCACACAGTGTGTGTTATGAAATTAAGCGCTTGACGGAAAAGTGGATCGCAATGCAGTGAATATCGATCAGTGAATCTGTGCATGTCTTTGTACTTGATTTCGATGTGTATGTGCATGCTGAAAAACACATCACACTTCCTTCTAGCCTATATTTCTCTCGCGTTGTCGATTCATTACCTCAGTCCTGTGTAAATCAACTCGACTGCTTGTCGTGGACTATGGCCTAACTGTTGGTACTTATTTGTGTGGTTTTTTTTGTGTTTGTGTGTGTAGCTGGGTTTTCAATTTAATGTATATTGTGTTTGTACGTGCATTCGCAAAGTGTGTGTGTTTTATACATATATATATTCCTATACGTTTTGCATTTCGGCGTAATAAATTTATTCATTGATCGAATTGCCTATCTAGTAGCCGATACAATTGAGATCACTGTCTACGAACAAGTATAGACTTCGAATGCTGGTCTTGATGTTCAAAAAGTGCAGAAAATTAGATTGTCTGAGACTAACTTATAACAGCAGTGCTAATCCACATAACCTTAGCCCAACGATTTAGTCAGTTGCTTCGCTTTTCTATTTAGGACTGCCGTCCAGCCTGCCACATTTAAGTCAACGCATCACGCATAACATCAGCAAGACGGCAAATCACATGCAGACATCCTCATAATCTTTGCTTATATTCATCCATACATCTGTCAGTCTAACCGTGCAATCGTTTATCCACCCACCTATTGTTTGATTATCCATTCCGTCATTTAACGAACTATTTTAGGAATATGCCAGCCTAGTTGCCACAGGATTATCATTCGATTATTTCTTTACATAAAATACCTGTGCAATGATTATTGCACAATAAATCAGATAGGATGTTTCAGCATACCTATAGTGGTACATCATTGCACAATACAAGATAACATTGCACAGTTTATATTAATGAGCTTCGAATTCCGCCTAGTCCACATCTCTTACAAAGACTTAAATTTTGCTCAAAATATCTGCAGTGAGTGAGTGTCCCTCACACAAGCGATTAATCAACGGCTTGGAAGTTTGAAATTTTCGCCAAGAAAATGTTGCAACTACGAGTTAAAGAATTTGGTTCATCAACAATCCAGCGAATTTGTTGACTTTTTTCATTTGACTGTTGTGTTATTAACTTTACATTTAACAACCGCCGACAACATTTTCTGTGCTTTCTAGGTAAATTACTTTGGATAATTAATACTATGCTTAGTTGTGTTGTAAACGAAATTTTTATGTGACAAGTGCTTTCCTAATCTCAAATCGGACTAGTCATTATTACAACTAGAAAAGCGTAAACTTATTGGAATTACCGCTATGCCAGAATCATCACGTTCAAGGGTAAGATTTGAAGCATTTTTCAGTATTTTAATTAAGGTTTTTTTGCTTAATAAACGACACTTCAAAATAAGACAATTATTTTTTTAAAGTTAGTAATTTCATCTTCTTCGGTAATAGTGGGAACAGATACTCAATGCTAAAATTGAGGCTATATCACATTTGTTATCTTTCACAACCATTATTGTTTGAATCGATTTGGATCGATGTCTAAGAATATGTGTTTTAAAATAAATATGGATTCAATTTATTCGTGCCAACAGTCATTACATGAAGAAGTATTAAGGAATTTAAACAGATATTAATCGCAGATTAAAAAAGTTTTATAGTATCAAATCACCCACAGAATACACTGACATGTTCGACTTGTATTGGTAATCAACAGAGTATAGTGGCAAGCTGTCTCACGGGGATCACAACGGAGTACCTCAAATTTTGTGATGTGGATATAATTCATTGTAGTGCCAGATCGGGTTACAAAAAACCTCTTCTAACTTGGATTGAATTACGTTACGATGTATTGTCTATGTCGAACGTAACATAATATACTTCCTGTTCGAGTGTCATTTTTGAATAGTTATATTTATGGTATATAATAAAGCATACTATAAAATTTCCTTTGTCAAAGTAAATGCGGTAGATTTGAAGAAACAAAATAAGAATAAAAAGCTGAATGGTACGACAGTAATAAAGACAAGAGTGAGTCAAGTTAATACAATAACAAATAATAGCGAATGTGCATGTCTGTATGGTAACTCTTGTGTTGTGCAATTTTGTTGCTAGTTCTCTGAAAATGGAGACGGGTTCTAAAACAACATGTTTCGAAGTTCCACTTCTTTTCCTACCACTTCTTTTTAAATCTCTGACAACAAGTAAGTCATAATAAATAAATAATATGAAGTTAAATCGAAGGCATTCATAAATGATCAATTGAGAAAAATGCACGATAAAATGACATATGATCAATTAAATTTAGTTATGAGACTTAAATGGTTTATCAGAGGACCAGACTCACATTACTCCAAACCAAGCATAAAAACAGTTTATGTAATGATGAATAAATGTCAAGATGTCCTATGAAGTGATTAACGCCTGTTGAGCCACCACAAGTTTCTCCATTTTCCTATTGCCGGCTCGTCTTTATAGTCTGACTTCTATAATTTAGGCTAATTTCCTTCAATCGTCTTAAATTTCATCTAATCTGGCTTGGAAAACTGCTTCCCCAGTTTCCTTGATGAAATCAAAACAAAAAAGATTAGTTTCATTAAGTATTAAGAGCTTAACAACGAAACATTATTTGCTTATATAGACTAAGAATATAATTCTTGCAAACAATGGTTATTAATCAACTGTGTAGGACTCAAGGAAGAATAGAATATCTTTATTTGGTTTCAAACCACACATGTTCCATATTAGTCAATTACTACGACCACATGTGTAGTCTAGCATCATTTGACTTCATTTTTAAATATAATTCGCGGTTTACATAAAAGTACACAGAAATAGACCAGAAAGTTCAAGCAGAAGAAAAATATATCCAACGCATTTTCAAACGTAATTGTCCCACTACACCATTAATTATGACCATTTGGGAGGTCCAACGTATTTCATGAATTAATTTTCTCAAATAGAAACATTGATCCTCAAGTATTTTTTGAAGTTTTTCGGAGTGCTAGCTTCATATATTCCAATGCCGCGTTTTGTGTACGCGGGTATTAGCTGTGCACGGACAGTTTCACAAAGATCCGATTGATCACAATTTACAATTTGGTTTTGTCTTTGATCGGGTTGATTTATTATTCGTTCCAATGGAAATGCGGTTCTATCAAATCTTTGTTTACTGGCTACGTTTCGGAACAGAAATCCCCGTTCCATCTTCAGACTCAATTGCCACATATATACACAGAACAATACTCACAATAGCAGATTTAATCAAATGTGGTAACCTCGTTCCGAAACCGTTCTATTTATTTTTTTTTGACTCACCACTGGTTTTAAACATAGAATTTGTCTCAGTAACTAAACTCAATATATCCATATTTCTAGCGCACATGAATGCCCTCACCCAAGAACTAAATCTACACACACACATACACACACACACACACATATATATATATATATATATATATATATAAATATATATATATATATATATGTATATACAACTATTTGTAATTAGCAGATCAATCCTTACCTCAGTATAATTTCAGCTATCTAAAATTCCTAGTATACATAATCTCATCTCGTGTGCAGAATGTTGTAGGGGAGAGAGAAAGTATCGAACCTTTTTTTGTTATAACTGTACATTTACTTTGTCACGGTAGTCAAAATTCTAAACTGATAAAACAAAATCCTTAACTATCAAATACTGTATTTTATTTTAAGCCGGGAGCTCTAATGTATACAATGGCGCATGAGGTATTGCGCACGTAGTAACAAATTAGTTCAAATATGGTGCAGCAAGTTACCTAGAACGAGGTTACCACATTTGCTTAAATCTGCTATTGTGAGTATTGTGCTGTGTATATATGTGGCAATTGGGCCTGAAGACGGAATGGGATTTCTGTTCCGAAACGTAGCCAGTAAACAAAGATGTGATAGAACCGCATTTCCATTGGAACGAATAATAACTCAACCCGATCAAAGACAAAACAAAATTGGAAATTGTGATCAATCGGATCTTTGTGAAACTGTCCGTGCACATCTATTACCCGCGTACGCAAAACGCGGCATTGGAATAGAAGAAATATTGATCCACATAAAATTATACCAACAAATACATTAATGCTAGTGCATTAGTTTCAATATTATATCTTTTAACTATTACATATCTATGATAGTGATGATTTATCAGGCCATAAATCCTCCCTATCTGCAGAACAATAAAAATGATTAAACCAGGCTGTTAGCGCTATCTGGTTTCGCTACTACAACATAATTTTTTAAATTAACACATTAAAAGACAAATATTTTAGGAAAATCGAACAATCTAATTATATTTATTTCGTATATTATCCAGCCAACAAACATTTCCCACAGGATGTGTAGTTGGTAAATATATCCCACAAGATGTATTCACCTCAAAGTAAGTCACATATACATTTTTCAATGGACTCGGTGGATAATCAGTTTTTCATTAGAATGTCGCCAGAATGAACATGGTCGATAAAGATAACTGAAAGTGTCGTTCTCATCCTTTTCAAGCACTGTTGATCTGAGTGAATGGTTCTGTGCATTTGATGCTTCCTTTCTGATACAAGCTATTGATGAGAAGATTGGCATCTTGGCGGCGATTGTTGTGCAACTTTTTCAGGCATCCCGTAATATGCTATTTCTACGAGAAGCGTGTTGAAGTGCATCTATACATAGTTACCGTCTGTGTGCCGCGGGGTATAATAGTTCCGATGCCTAGCTGACTAAGCGACGAGTTAAATATTTTCATATACTATTTGATGGTTTATTTAAATGCCAACCTTTTTACTATTTGCATATATATGGTGTGTTTGTGTGTGCTTATTGATTGAACGCACATTAACTATTGCGTTATACTTTCGGAGAGCAACTCAGTTAATGAAGATTTATGCTTCATTTTGACCGGCCAAGCTACAAATGGCAAAAATGTTACTTCTATTTTACTGTTTGAACTGTGTATCGTGGGCGTATATAGTGTGTTCTTCTGCTTTAGCAGTTACTCTTTGATTCTTAACCTAGATTGGCCTTAAATCTACTTGTAAATTTTTGGAAAAAGTTGTATTTCACATGATAAAATTTAAATTTTTTTATTACCTCGTCTGTTGAAGTAGTCTATAAAGAATTGTACAATGCAGCTATACAGGCCACCAACATTTTGCTATTTTCCAGCCTCCTAATAAAGCGGTGACTGGGTTTTTGTCTTGTTCATTGGGATTGGGGCGGTCGTTCTATCGGGTCTTACTAGACGGAATTGACCTGCGTATAGTAAATAAACTATGTGGACTGGTCGTCCATAGGATGATGAAGCAACTTGTAGTGGTTAAACGTGCGTAGTCCAGTACAATTGAAGCCAGGCCGGGATCGTAATAAAGCGGCTTCAAAATCGTTCAATAGTGTTGCTGAAGTTATCGTTCTTTTTTTAGTTTTTTTGATGACGCATGGTGACAAGGATTTAACACATTCATTATGGTTGTTATTGGTGTTGAACAGGCGGCGGCGAAGCAAATAATTTTCTGAAAAGAATTGATGAGTAATCGTCGTCGAGGCGAGACGACTGGAACCCACATGGTAGTTGGTTTTGGTGTTACACGAGAAGCCAATATCCCGTTAGGATTTACCTACGTTTGGAGATTGTTAGCAATTGAAGCAGCACAATCCCGTTGGTTGATATTGTTTATACAATACGTTTTGCTTTATTAACAAGAGACGTGGTGCTTCTCTGTTGTTTGGTATTTGTAAGTTGCTACGAAGCGGCAAAGCTAATAACCGCCCTCTAAGTATTGATTTGATCCATGCTCGTTGGAGGAAACCAGCAGTAAATTGATGATTGGCGCACATGCTTGGCAACTAGTAAAAGTGATTCACGCAATGACGGTCAACAAGGACGTCTAATCAGGATGGTCGCCAGAGGTGAGATGTGGCTTAGTTTAAACTGCACACTTTGGTGTATCAACCTTGTCTGCTGAATCGACGTCTTTGTCTATTTGCAATACTGCAGGTCCATTCCCGTATATCAAATCCGTCTAGAACGACTTCCACAGTTCCAATGAAGAAGTAAAGTACTGGTAACCGCTTTATTAATAGGATTCAGAAAATAATACGATCATTCTGGTACAAAAAATAAATAAACTCAAATCATAACGGATTTCAAGGAAGGCATATAATTACCTGATCTGCATTTTAACTAACGCAGCTTTCATTGTTTCAGTAGTTTTCTTTTGATAAAATATTTCGGTCTAACTTACCGTAGGCCTTCATCAGTTGCAATCCGCCTCACAAGTTTAAAAAACGAAACAAATGAAGCAAGCGGGTTATTTCCTCTAGCTCTAATATTTATACTTCAGACTGACCTTTCATTAGATATTCGCGTGTCACGTGTGTGTGTGTGTGTGTGCATTTTCATAACTGTTGTGTTCATCTAACTAATTTAGACCAGAGTAGCTAAATAACAATTTATCAATTGCATGCGTTAACTATTTGTTTTACACACTCAATGTAAAATGACGTAACTGTGTAAAACGAATAGTTAACGTATGCAATTGATAAATTATTATTCAGCCACTCTGGTCTAAATTAGTTAGATGAAAACAACAGTTATGAAAATGCACACACACACACACACACATGTGATGGGTGTGTGATATTTATTATATATAATAGACTCGAATGCATTGTACTTGACTGGAAATGTCGACTGTACATTTTGAGCAATTTCACGGACCAGACGCTGGAAAGGCAGCTTCCTGATGAGCAGCTCCGTAGACTTCTGGTAACGACGTATCTCACGAAGAGCTACTGTGCCAGGTTTGTAACGGTGGGGCTTTTTGACGCCTCCCGTAGCCGGTGCACTCTTGCGTGCAGCCTTAGTCGCCAGGTGCTACCTCGGTGCCTTTCCTCCAGTGCTTTTGCGAGCAGTTTGCTTAGTACGCGCCATTTTGTGAACTGTACATTTTATTTCGACATAATCATAACTTATTTGCAGGTTTCTACACATACAAAACTTGTTTTTAGGGTCGTGCATTATACGGCCGATTTAGAAGACTAGTATTAGTATCTCCGCTAGGAATGAACACTCTTCTGTTATTTTTCAGCCTATGGATAACTTTGAATGTCATAGCTATGCTGAAATGAAGCTTTAGATATTATATGCTATTATATATATTTTTAAAACATATTTGTGTATCATGTTTTATATTGTGTTGTTTACCTGAATGTCTGTCGGTCTGTCTTAATTCTCTTTATATGACTAAAAGCGAAGCAGAAGTTTAATAATAAATTTTAGAGTACATTTATATGATGCTGTTACTAATATGTTCAATTTTTCTTTCATTGGATGCTTCTTTCGACTGCGCTTGCCGTAATGAATATTGATAAAAACGAAAGAACTTGTCGAACCACCAATTTTTACTAACTTTATAATGACTTTTCATCTACAAATTATATATATATATATATTGGTCTTTTAGTTTTGAATGCGATTCGCGAATTCTTTTTTTTAATATCAGAGAATTATACCAAAAATGTAGTGGATTTAGAGCGCACTGCCGGCCACTGCTGATTTATGTTCAGTAAGCGTAAAGCACATGTGTACACGAGATTATACCGTTTGTGCATGGTGAATTTGGCCTATTCTTGTGATTCTAATTTTACTTTCTTTTAACTATGTACAAAATATAAATAAGAGCATAGCGTGAGTTTGGAGGACAATTTAATTCCAATAGTTCGAAAACGCATTCATCACCATCATAGTGTAAATGTTGGCACAGAAAAAATCGAAGCATCGAAACGTCATAAAATATTACTTAGTTCATAATTTGGTTAATCACCGTGTTTTATTTAAGCTAGATATACTGTAAATAACCCAAGCTTCGTTCCTACGCTGTCATCAACATTTACGAGAGGTAAATCTACTCTCAATTACAGGTGGTAAATTGTATGGATCTTATTTGTACATTATCACAGCACTTAAATGTTGAGTTATATTGGTCAGTGCTCTCCTTCTTGATGAGAACACATTAATCAAGGTCTATAATCGATGCTCCTCGAAATGTACAGGATTCAATATTTTACCGACCTACGAGTGCTATCATCACAGCAAGTCGGGTCCTACCACATGATGAACAGTTGTATATCATCATGCCCGGAAAGTACCTAAGAAATTCGAAGTGTACTGAAACGTGAAACTTGATTTGATATATATATATATATATATACAAATATATAAGATTAAATTTTACTTGCAGGGTTTTGATTAAATATTTTTTGCCGGTATCAACTGAACGTTACATCAGGTAGCAAAAGCCGTTCATCCAGCGTACCGGTTTTACTTTTATTAGGAGCTCTTCAAGTTACATACGTAATTCAAGATATTAGGAGATTAAAACTTGGTCCCAACTGTAGGAAATGCTAACCAAAATCTCATTTTGCATTGGGCACCTTTAGCGCAGTGGTTGGAGTCTCAGACGGCGAAGAAAATGTGCCCCAGTTCGAGTCCAATCTGCGGAAAATTTTGGGCAATACTTGACGAGTTCCAAATAAGGACGAAGCCGGTATATTGGAGGAATTGCCTTTACCAACAAATGCAATTTTTAGTTGATACTGAAAAAATGTATGTGCATACAGATATGACCAGACTTAGATTTTAAGCGATTCTTGTCATGGTCTGCTTGCAGTAATCATTGATGAAAGTAAGTTGGTATTAATCTTCGAATAGTACGCCATTTTCGGCTTACTTGGTGTAGGAGATAGGTTATGCGACAGTGTCAAACGCTCTAGTTTTCATATCCGAATTCAAAATTTATAACTACTGCCGAGGATGCCCAATTACGCCAAAACCGATCAATTGTGTGAACTACGTTTTCTACCTTATGCATTTTTACCATATAGCGGCTACTTATATATTCGTACTTTAGAAAATACATTTATAGACTTTTTTTGTCTATAATTTTTGTGTAAATTATGATATAATTTATTGCATTTTTCTGTTTAACTTAATCTCCACACGTGATATTTTTTTTACACAATGAAATTAGTTTTGAATCGTCATTATTGCCTAATTCTTTTATTTTTTACCCAAATGTATCTGAGTAGCTATTAGTAGTTATTATGGCAACTTTTTAATAGAATATAGAGACCACGGTTTCTGCTTCATAGGTCCACCCACGTCACGCCCCTCGAGTGTATGTTGTTAAAACTACGTTATTTCTGTGGTTCTCTATTTGTGCAGAATCTCTCAATCGCTCTTGCTCTCTCTGTATGTGTGTGTGTGAAAGTATTTATGTTTTCTTGTGTACAAGCCAAAACTGGTCTACACAACATGTGTCTACTCCCTGTTATGCTACTAAAACATACTCACAATTTAGCATTCAACAAATTGTCACAACCAATATCACCTGTGTTGAATCTTATTAAAGGAACACATCTTATAGTCACTGCATCAATATAACTGCACCAATGATATGAGGTCATATAAAAGCTGATAAATAAAACTGGAGTTTATTTCAATAAGCACCATTTCCGACAAATGTTGGAATCCACTTGAGTATTTACGAATTCGTTAAAAAGAGGCCAACGTATGGCGGATAAAATTAATATAGAACATCGTGAACCACTGCGTTCTCAACTTACATCAGCTGGACTAAACAAATCGCCGACCGAAAGTTTGCTTGGCACCAGCTGTATACCGACGTGTTCAAACAGCGGCAGGTTTTCAGTAAGTAAGCCACGTGAACATGGACAAACATATAGAGGACGGTCTTGGTCGAAATATTCGTCGAAGATGGCGAATAAAACGGCCGTGGATGTTACAAATTTAAACAGATCCGAGCGCTGGTTAAAGCAAAGATGCACTTCGGTGTTTGGCCGTATGGAGCATGCCGTTCGGTGGAAGCGTTGTGGCTCAATCTCGTATAGTGACGACTTTGAGCGCGATCCAACTATACACATGCATGTAGAAAATAACTCAGTTAGAATTGAAGGTGCACGTACTCAGACGACAACTGATTGTTCTGGATATCATTCGAGGAGTGATTGCCCATCAATGAACTCTCGGCATGGTATCTCGTTGTCTCTAGAACCAATAATGTCTGCAAAAAGTTGGAATTATCAAAATTCAGAATCGCGATTGCCGTTCGACTTACCGCTTGAGGATTACCATTGTCAAATGCCTTCCAAACCTTGCTTTTCGTCTACGAAGGGGCAACACTTACGCAACACAAATTCTGAATCTACAAACGAACGCGCTTCACCTCCTCCTGCCTGGTTTGTATCTCAACACGAAGTGAGAAAGTCCAGCGATTCTCAACATGCATGTCTAAACAAATTATTTTGTTCAACAAATTTGTCCTATCGCAATTATTGTACAATTCGCGACAGAAGGAGGCTGAGTTACTTTGAAAACAAGCGCAAAAGTATTCTGCAATCTGTTCCAATCATAAGCCGACGTGAATCTAGCATCTTACCGATAAGTAAGGTGACAGCGCATAGCAAAACTAGTTATGGAAGCAAAATGGATAATAATCCAGATGTGAATACTTCTTGTTTTTCTTCGGCAAAAAGGATTCGTGTTAATTCGCACACCGTAGAAAAATTGTCATCTACCAGTGGCCATAGTAACACTAGGTTGTCGTCAATGCAGAAGTTAATAATCCGCAACAGCACCGACGACAATCGAAAAACAGTAAGCCAATTTGGGGCACTAACTGGAAGCACCCATACGTCAAATATGTTAATAACTGAAAGCTCACTATCTAACAAAACAAAAATATGCAACCAACCACCTAACACGCAATCAGAAAGTGCAACTTCCGTAAACTATCTTCCAATAATCACCAGCACAGCTGTAATGAAACAAATTGATACTCTTCCCTATATTTCCTCTTCGCGTGCAAGGCTTGATGCATACAAGAAAACCTGTCTAGATATAAATGATGGTTTTATTGTTGAAGCATGCACAACAGAAAGTGATTTTGTGTCTAAAGTTATTTCTCATTCATTTTCTTCATCTTTGCCCCGTCTGTGCATTGCCAATTCATTTAACGACCTGCCGTCGTGCGAAATTAACTCTTGCTGCATTCCCTCAACGCACTCGCGACACGTCAACAACCAACTACAACAACGACGTGATGCGCTCAAACAGCCGGAAGGTAGCCAGAGTTTTCTGCGCGCAGCGCGCTCGGGCAATCTCAAAAAGATTTTGGACCATCTAAAGGCAAATGTCGACATCAATTCTGTCAATTCGGTAAGTCGTGATCGTTTTTAAAGACACATTATAATCAACAGGTAAACTATTATATGTTCAAAGATATCTTAACACTCTTTTGTGAGTGAATCCGTACTTGTGACGAACGGTAGTTTTGCTATGCTTTACGAATGATTAGATACAAACGAGTTGGTGTTTATATCAAGTTCACAAACTTGATGCTTAAAATTCCTATCACAACCCGCACATTCAATGATTTTACAGTTGTATATCTTCTCTATGTGCGGCGTAATCTGCAAATCGTTATCTTCTTGACTGTACAAAATTGTGCAAACAATATATCCAGCCTAGTAAATTGATTGTGAGTATACTAGAGGTGAGAGACGTATGTCTAGAATTGTACTCTTTATATATGCATTGTGGTTGGATTCTCGTTATTCAGTTTGCCGTCGTGCTCTGATACTAACCATAGAATTTCGAAACGCGCCTACGCATGACTGGTACAACTAGTTAGATGCTGATAGATTGCTGTTTACCTCAATCTCGCAAACGAGATTTGACATTATAATCCAACCAACTTACCCAAATGTGTCACTATAAGTGATACACCATATTATGCGATGTTCAGTTAACTTAATTTATAATCCCAGTGGGAATTTCGAGTCCGAAGCGCCACTCACGAAGATCCACCTAAAAATGACCAAAAAAAGCTTAAGTTAGTGTAGAACTGAAAATTGCACACAATATGCGGTTTTGGTGATGTAGAAAATTAAACAATAATTGATTGCGCGGGTGGTGGTAACAATTCTTTAAATCAAGTTTGCGTGCTTGAAGTAAACACCAATCCCATTTTATTTAACCGGTCGTCGAACTACATAACAAAACTACCGCCAGTCGCAACGCACTGACACGTTTCGACCTTCCTTGATCATCATCAGAGTACGACGGCAAACTGACTAGCGAGGATCAAACCACATTGCATATATATGGAAAGGAAAATTAGATATGCGGCTCTCACCTCTAGTAGTCTTGCATACATTGTTCGTAACTGGAAATGTCGGCTGCACAATTTCTATGCAGTCACGAACATTAGCTGTTTGTAGCTTTCGCTACATACTTTTATAAACAATACAATTGAACAATAATTGATTGCGTGGGTGGTGGTAACAATTCTTTAAATCAAGTTTGCTTGCTTGAAGTAAACACCAATCCCATTTTGTTTAACCTGTCCTCGAACAACATAACAAAACTGTTGCCAGTCGCAACGCACTGACGCGTTTCGTCCTTCCATGATCATCATCAGAGTACGACAGCAAACTTCCCATATATTTGCAATGCGTATTGATCCTCGATAGTCAATTTGTCGTCATACTCTGATGATGATGCTGAAAGGTTGAAACGCGTCAGTGCGTTGTGACTGACGGTAATTTTGTTATGTTGTCCGAGGACTGGTTAAATAAAATGGGATTGGTGTTTACTTAAAGCACGTAAACTTGATTTAAAGTATTGTAGAAAATTTGTTGCACGGCTCCTACTGATGAGTCGCCAGTAAGCATGAAACGAATGTGCACGAGATTGTACTTTCCGTTCATGCTGCCCTTAGTTTATCCTTTCGGTCATATTTGAACTGATGTGTTACTGGGTGCGCTACACATAAACTACCTATATACGTATATATATTTATACGGGGTTGATTTATAAATACATATGAATACGTGTCTGTGTGTGTGTCTGTATCTAGGGGTTTTGTTCAGTGCTACAGATTAGTAGATTGTTTCTTATGAAACTCAAATAAATTATTAGTAAAAATATTTATTACCAAAATATGGATTATTTTATTAGTAAATAATAAAATCAGTAGAACAAATTCTGCGGCTCGAGTCCTGTTTCCAGCCGAACGAAGATATACTTTACAACCAGTCAAAATTTTGTATAAATTCCTCAAGTGCAGAATATTATTTTAATTTTGATCTAAATTAAACAGATATACATGGAAGTTAAATCATCCAATTCACCAAACGTGTGAATATCATTAGTACGACCCGTGAATTATGTTTTGGTTAAAAAGCATCTAGTGCTTTTTAATATCAAGGAATACGTATTGTAACTGTTTTATCGGGATCCACGTTTTCGAACTATTTGTTTAATGTAATTTTTTATTAAATATAAAGAATTTACAAGTATCGTTAAAAGACAAAATCATTTCGCACAACCTGTATCAAGGAAAGCATAATAAGTAATAAAATGTTCTCATTTTTTTGTTGAAACATTCAGAACTCTCTTTTAGGTATTTAAATTAACGAAATTTTTATAAAATAATTGCCAATGTATAAGGAGTATAAAATCAGCTTGATGAATACTAAATTCAATAAGTTCAGGTAGAAATTAAATAGACCACAACGTAAACTGAGTACGATTTTCCTGAAAATAACTGTTAGCTAGTAGTATCTTTGATATCAAGCCTTTAAAGAAATTTTGAATGAGTTTAATTACGTGATTGAATTTGTTCTAGCGTGAGTTTATTTAATATAAAATTTTATTTTATTTAACCCGAATAAGTTCTCTTTTAATAATGTTCAATATTTCTTTCACTACTTTGAATTTTATAATGTTGTTTGGTTTACTAACAACCCAGAGTTTCTTGATGACTCATTCATCGTAAAACTTAGTTAATAAATTTGCCATAAATAGATTTGTCTATGGTAACAACTAGTAGTTTTATGACTTTTACACTCATTGTAAATTATGACCGATGAGTAATCTTGTTTTTTTCACATCGAATTTCTTAACGACGTTGCAGCATTATAATCTACTAATCAATTGATAGTATGTTGAGTTAGGTAAAGATCTAAAGATTCTTTAAATCAAGTTTGCGTGCTTGAAGTAAACACCAATCCCATTTTATTTAACCGGTCGTCGAACAACATAACAAAACTACCGCCAGTCGCAACGCACTGACACGTTTCGACCTTCCATTATCATCATCAGAGTACGACGGCAAACTGACTAGCGAGGATCAAACCACATTGCAAATATATGAAAAGGAAAATTAGATATGCGGCTCTCACCTCTAGTAGTCTTGCGTACATTGTACGTAACTGGAAATGTCGGCTGCACAATTTCTATGCAGTCACGAACATTAGCTGTTTGTAGGTAAAGATCTAAAGATCCTTTAAATCACGTTTGCGAGCTTAAAGTAAACACGACGCCCATTGTATTTAACCAATCGTCGAATAACATAACAAAATAACCGCCAGTCGCAACGATTGAAAAGTTCATTGTATTGTTTTTAAGTTAAAATTCAAAAACATTTATACGTCGAAAGCTTCTCTGAAGGGCTTCTCTTTGAATATTAAAAATTATGTTTAATCTTGATTAAATGGACGCACATTGTGACAGATTCTAAACTCAATGTAATTTTGATTAAATCAATGTTGCGATCTTGATATAAAGACCGATCCTATAATTTGCACGAATTTGTCAGTTTAAACTAATCAGTGCATAATGTAGAAAAGGCAAATCATCCAGTAGACCTGTTTCGTACGTATAGAGAACCAAACACGACCTGTCCAGAATTTGCAAGTATGTATTAGGTTTTGCGAACC